>JARJDR010012009.1:0-20467 GCA_030264135.1 Myllaena sp. GC000078 | reverse complement strand
TTGCTCCGTATGCGTACGACTCCTATGCGGCAGCACCTCGCTTCGATGACGTGCGCATATGTTTGGGGATAAGTGTGTGTTTTATTTCAGACACATCTCTCAATGCCTACACATATATTTCATTCAATCGCTTCGATCATTTCCATCAATCTATGTATTGCGTTCGGTATAATTTCATTATATTCTTAAAAATGCGTATTTGCTAAAATCGCGCTTTACGCAAAGATATTGAGATAATTAGTACATTACTAATGAAATTAGCTGAACCATTATTATTACAAGTAGTAAACAAAACAAATAAGAAGAAATGTTAGCGAAACGCAAGAAGCAATACTTACAACATGATGAATGGATTCGTTCTCAATACACCAATCCGTATCATAGTTACCCACCCACATAGAAAGTACGCAAGGTACCAATGGAACTGTGTGTGTATGTATGTGGGTTGTGTGGCGCAGTTTTGGTAGTATCGCTTAGGTCAACTCATATATTTCGAACTTGTCGAACTTTATTATTGGTAACGAACCCAGTAAAGCTGGTTTGAGCCAGCTTCGTCGGCAAAGTCGGGAAATTCGCCCGTACACTCATGCACACGCTCTCACACAGGAAACTTTGGAAACAAATTACCGGATTCCTAATTACACAGGAAAAATTTCTTATACCACCCACGAGCGTCGTGTATATCGTTAGCACAATCCCCATTCCGCCACCCGCATCTCTCACTTTTTCTGCGCCCACACTCGTCTTAGCAAATCATTAAAAAGTTAGCAGCGCGCCAACGGCATGGCGGCGCCGGCGGTCTGAGATTTCGAATTTTTTAATTCTATTTCTCGATAATCGCCGCCAAACGAACGCAACGGAGTAGTTTTATTTTCGAGCGCAGAAACTTCCTCAACCGCAAGCTGTGCCGCTGCCGCCGCTCAAACTTTCTTAATCAGGTGAGTGTGGGTGTGTTGAAGGTTTGGGAAAACTAGGCATATTTTTCCGCTCAACACCTATCCGCCCGCCCGTCCCGTGTGCCAATCGCGACCCGCTGCGAAGCAATCGCAGCGGATTCATTTACGCGCGCGCAAAAGTTTCCCCATAACAAACGACAAGATTTTCATCATCATCCCCGTTCGCCGCCACTTTCTCCGGTTGCGCGGCTTACAAATAAATCACTTACGTTGACAAGCCATTTTCCAAATTATTTAAATTGCAAATGAAACCGCGCTGGGCACGGGAGAAAGGGAGATTTTCCGGCCGAGTTAAAAACAAATCCCGGAAACAAAGCGCACACCACGGCCGCCAGGTTTAATGCGTTATGACAACGTCGCAATAAATTTCGAATAAATTGCGGCGGGCGCCAAAAAAAAAAATGCGTGGCGCAGTCCGAGCGCGAAACTTTTACGGTTATTCGATTGCTATCCGGTGTGTGAGGTGCCCAGGGAACGGTGCCCTCCACCCCAACAATAATACCGACTACACACCCGATGTAATTTCCACGCTTTTCTTTACACAGCAGTGATTTGTTTCACGATGCGTGCGTGGGTGCGGGCAAGGTATTTGCGTCGTGGCGAGAGCGAGAGGAAGCAAAAAATGTGGAGACGCAGAAATCGTCTTCTTCCTGCGGGCGCACACGAAGGAAACACACCCGGGCGTCGTCGACGTCAAGGCGAAAGGCGCAATTTGCATTCGAATAACTTCCGTTCAACGTCCAAATGCGCCGGCGCGCGCCCGAAAACTGAGCTGGAAATTATGCCGAAACCTGCCTCAATGTAATTTACCATTCGTGGAGGGTTTGCGCACAATACAGCGTCGTAAACTAAAAATTCATTTCGCAAGCCGGACAATATCGACACGACCGACGCGCGACGTCCCCGAGAGGCTATACCTTACTGCCCTTATGGTCCGCGACCCGGGGAGAGCTTAAGTTACGGCAAACTTTTCCAAAGCTCCACCTAATACACGCATATTTGTTTAACCAACGCTATTTCAGCATCACTGCATCAAATAACATAGAATTCAATCAAAATTAAAGTTGGAATTGTATCTAATACTTGCGAGAAGTTTTCTTGCGCAACCGCGAAATTCGTAAAATATATCGGGATAGTCTGTGCTAACAACTAAAGTGGCACTTTCGGTCATCCGATTATGGCGAAATTTCCAACTTTCCAAACAATTCCCCAATCGAACCCCCATAAATTGCGTGCGGGAAGGCGCATGCTCCGCGACGTCGCCAATCTGTTGAGCGGCGCGCGATTTTAACAGCGCGGAAATTTGTTAAGAAGTCGAATAAGCAACGAAATCAGCAATAAGAGGGCAATAACGAGTTGCGCGAACAATCGTAAATCAATCGATTGCATTCCTTCTCTCTCTCTCTCTCTCTCCATTTTTTTGGTGTTGTTGCTGCTGGCATGATGCTTGCGCGCAATTTGCAAGTCGAGAAAATTGTATACAGGTGGAAATTTAGTTTCCTTGTCGGCTGCAAACTATGCGCGAACGTCGGCCGTCGACGGCGACGGCGACGGCGAATAGATCTTGACTGGTTTCTAGCTTTGTGTGGCGCGCGCCAAGGCAGGCGGAAAGGCATGAATTCGGTTGGCTTCGTTAGAACTTTGTCGTCGTATAGTCCGTGTATAGTCAGGTGTAGTACTCAGCTTGGCAGAGAGATATAATTCGCGCGCGCCGTGTGCGCGACGCCATTGCCATTTGCAGCGTCGAGTTAATCTAAAGTTATAGAGACAGATTATAAATAGACGTTGAGTGCATTAAATTGTGTTCTGTTACTACTTTGGCGCGTGGATTAATCGTCGTACGTGTGCATATGGAATGATGGGTTTTGTCTCGAATTTATCGCGTGTTTTCATTGCTACTCCATTTTATACACTAATTATAACTCGCTAATTCATGGTTACTTGATACGCTTGACTTCGAGTAGGTCAAAATGATTCAAGTGTATCACTCAATCTCAATAATAATTAGCAATAAGTAGATTTATATGATTTTGTACTTAAGTCATTTTAATATTAGGGGAAAGGCGCCTAAATTGGATCTATTTTACATTTTCAATTAAATCACGCTACACAAGAATATGTCATTAAAATTAAATAGTGGAAAAGAAACATACGTTAATTATCTTCAATGTAGTGCTATTCATTACATTTAAAAATATTTATAAAATGAAGTGGGTTAAGATTGAAGCGGTTTTTGCCAAGTTCAACTTTAACATTATAGATTTTTTATTATGTTTAAAATATTTGCCCCAACTTGGCATTGTCGTAAAGTGCAGTTAATTCTCTATAATCTCCACTAACAGAAATCAAAATTTAAATTGAAGAGAGAACCTTTATTCACAGATTAAAAAGACGTGACAGGTGACGCAAACTCCCCCTGTGAATGGGGCAAGATTGTTAGCGGTCAATTAAAACTAATCAAAAGCTATATTCTTTCATTACGTTGCCAAATCTGAATTCCGCTGTTGTCATTTATAAAATGCTTTCGACACAATTAAATTCTGTTATTTAATTTCAAAGATATACATATTTTAATAATTTATTACGGACGACACCGACGCCGACGGCCGTGGCATAAGCTAAGCATTATGTTGCGATGTTTCCCGGCAACCGCAAAATATGAGGTAAGATCACACCAATGGATTTCTTAGAAATTATCAAGTATTCAACAGAATTTCTTTCTTGCGCATAAAGTATAGCTATTTTTCTACATACATACCAAAATTTAGCTCAAATATCGAGATTATAACCAATTATTGCAGCGCACGTTCTAAGTCATGTCTAGCTTGAGTATGTAGGCACCTCGTTAATTAGTTTCGTACTCAACCAGTGCTACATTCTACTGCTTGGTTTTTAAAAAATAATTAACAATTGGTATGAAATTGGTCAATATCGATCTTGTCCCGTTTGCGATTTTACCCACTTCACATGTCTTAAAAAATGTATTTTTTGTGCATCGACCACCTCGAAGACTATGTAAACAGTTGCGTATGTGATCTTGTAAAAACTTAATCATTCTATGGATATTATGGTGATCCAATTTAGGTGCTGACCCAAATTAAGCGTCTTTCCCCTACATCGAGTTCTCAAAGTTTGGAGCGATTACCTAGCATACAGCAATAAGAAGCGATATTATTATTCATAACATAAGCAAATGCACAACTCCGCCGACAAGCATTCATTTTATGCATAACAACAAAAAATCGACGGCAACTTCTATCATGCAAATAGCGGGCGCACATGATCCCGTGCATTATACATGTTGAATGCGTACCAGCTCGCACAACTTATCTATCATTCGTGTCCCACATAGGGGGCAAATCCAACCCGATGGCTGCTTTGATGGCCTTTTCCGCAAAACTCTTAACGAATTCACATATATTATTTATAAGGAATATTTTTCTTTTCTTGCCGTAGCTTCTTCTCTCCGGCAGCAGCGAAAAGGTTGCGAAATGTTTAAACTTCAAAGTAATTTCTTACGAATTATTACTTTCACAGTCGATACAAAGTTTTTCCTCTCCCGCTCATGCCTGCGTCCCTGCAGCCATACCGCACCGGGATGAGTTTAAGTATAAGTATATACGTATGCGTGTTTTGTACGCACAGATAAAAGCGGAGAACCGCTTGCATACATTGCGCAAGCAAAGAAAAAAGCGGCGACCGTCGCAAAAATACGTGCTGGAAGAAAAACGAATTCTCGTCGGCGCGGTGCGGGGGAGGAGGAAGGGAGGCGGATGGACGTGCGCCGAATATTACAACCGGCAGAGAGGAGGCGGAGCGCTAATGCAATCCGCGGTGCGCAATTGATTAAGCTGCGCGCTGGCAGAATCGACATTGCCACCCTCCGGCAAACAATAAAAAAACAGCAACAAAACACAACAAATAGAATATATTCGCGCACCACACGTCGCTGGCGTAATGAATGTGGCGTGCGTTCATCCGTTCATGAACGCAAATTGAATTAAATAAGTTAAATACTGGCTGGCTGTTTGGCGGTTCGTCGGTTGCGTTTGATAAATATTGATTGTTCTCGTATTATTAATTAACTGAATCGCCATTTCTGCGGTCGGCATGGGCGGACGAAAGATGGTAAATGGCATGATTGAATTTTGGGTAAAAATATCAATATCTGTGGTATTCCCACAACGCACGCGTACGCCAAAGTTTCACTACATATCTAATTAAATACGGGTTATTATAAATTACAGCAAATCGGTGTAACGAAATTCGTGGGCCAACTTTACCGCGCTGACCTTTCCGCATGGCCAACGCTTGCCCAATAAGGTGTGGGTGCGGTGAGGCCGGACGCGACAGTTGCGGTCCCGCGACGACAGTTGGTAAATTATTGACACGGAAACTTCTATTTGCGCAATAAACCATCGGCCAAAACCGCAACCAATCGTCAAACATTTCCGCCTGACATAACTCGCTAACTACCATATGTGTGTGTGTGTGTGTGATTGGGATTTTAATTAATTTCTATAAATCGCCGCAAGGGTAAAAGTCATGCACACGCGCAACCAATCTGGCATCGATCTGCTCAACCGGATTTAGGTAGTCGCGGCAAGTTCCACGCCGTCAAGCTGCAATGCATTTTATCGAAGGCGCTGATCTTATCTGCTTAACTAGCTCGTTCTTTCCAATTATAATACGCGAAGCCGGCAGCGCCCGGGTGAGTGGTAGTTGAGCGTCCGTCGTCGTCGTCGTCGTCGACACACATAATCCCTCAGTTTACGACACGTCGTCGATGTTCGTTTTCCTTTTGCTCGGCGCGGGCGGAACGCGAAGGCGGCGACATTCAATTTCCTAAAACAGCTCTCCTGTCCGATTGTACGCGAACCAGATGCGTCCCACCGCCCCCCACGTCGTCTGTGTCGCATCGAATTTCCGGAAGCGGCACTCGGCCCGCTTTTATGACGTACATCCATTCCTCATCTCTTTCTCTCGCGAGCGCTATCGTTATGATACGGAATCGAAGACGCGCGCGAGACAATTATGTAAATCATAAAATTATGTGCGGTAATTTCGAGCGCATCCGCCTTTTTTATATCTCCGGAAAGGGAATGGAATTAATGAAAAGGAATCACATTGGGCGCGAGCGCGAGCGCGAATTCCATTAAAAATTCCCCGGCAACATAATTGCATCGCATCCGACGTCCATCGTTTGAGTTAGTGCGCGCTAGGTGGAAGAGGGCCATCGTTAAATCGAGCGATTAAAGTGTTCTTTGCGCAATGCTACTACACCACCCAGCTGGAGGCGCTGCTCGGTATTGTTGCAGAATGCGTCGTCGTCGTCGTCGTCGTCGTCGTCGTTTGGGGTGGTTGGATTTGCATCGAAGAAAGGAAATCGGTTGGCATACGTTTTTCTATTTTCGCGCGCTCGCGCACGCGTTAAAAGTGGAAACTAATGATGCGGAAAATAGAATCACCTTCGAATCCATTTGTTCACCTCCGGAACGGACGGGCGGGCGGGCGGTAGTGTGGCATTTGCCAACAAATGTTCCCGCCAATGCGTCTTTCTTGAGCGGCAAGAGAAAAGAAAGGGCGGAGGGAGGAAAGGACACGTTTCTTTCGGCACATTAACGCCCGCCGGCGCACTCGTTAACCGGTTCGTGTTAATCAGTTGTGCACATCGGCGGCGGCAATTGTAATCGGGCCGGCGATGGGCTTATAAAGTCCATCCTCCGGAGGGGGCGCCTTGACGAACTTGAATTAAAAAAGTTTCGCATGTAATCCGCGCGCAATCTGATTATATTGTTTTATAGAAGTGCACTGCGACGGCGAAGGTTTGGGGACCCGCAGCAGGGTAAAGTCGAAAAGCATTTAATGCGATTAGAGCGCGCGCGCAACTTTTCAACTTGCAATGCAGCTGGTCGCGTCCCGTACATTATGCGTCCTGCCTCGCGAACGGGGTGCGGGTGTTGCGCGCGCGACATTGACGCCGCAACCATCTATAAATCGATGCTGGGCTCAAAATTTTGCTAAATCTTTGGCGCCAACCCGAGTGCGGTTACGTGTACGGGCGGCGACGCGCCCCGCAAGATGGAGAATCAGCGCGAGGGCGCGAGTTAATCAAGCTCCTCCGCCGGCTGGCCGGGGCTTAAGATGAACTCGCCGGGCCGCCAACAATCCGTTTCATTTAGGTTGGAAGCGGGCGCTCACCCGCGCGCCGTCGTAGCCCTCTTTATCACTTTATTAAGGAGGCACTTTGCGCGTAAATGGGATGTGAAGCACGAGAAAAAAAAAGTGCGGAGAAATGATGAGCATTAAGAGATCTTGCGAACGCATTGGAGTGTATATTTCACGTTGCTAAGATATTAAAATAAGTTTTTATAATGTTGAAATGCACCGTTTATCCATTTAGTTTTTCATTGATCGCTTTTAATAGGGTATAAGGGCGATCGTATACGCCGCGAAAGTCGTCAGTGTCGAGCGTCCACAGCATCAACCCGCCCAGACCGGTGGTCAGCGCATAATCAATCTTAGCTTCAAACGTACTCATGCAATCATAGGTGAACCAATCGTCCTTGTAATACGCATAACAATTTCCATCCACTTCTTCCGGTGTATACAAATCAGTTTGCAAGAGTTTTTGCAACTAGAAATTATCAAGCTTACATAAAACAAGGCGAAAGATATTGTTACTAGTTACTTACCTCGTAGTAACTGAAGAAACCCGGTTCTAGGGTATATTCCCCCATTCTACCAGTGCCATTCGTCGGCGCTCCAACGCCATTCTGCTCTGGATCCAGCAGTTTGAAAGTCCTTGCATAGCTGGGCAGTCCCAAAATCAAATTCTTCTTGTTGAACCCTTTCCCAATCCAATACTCGGTACTAGCTTTCTGTAATCAGACCGTTTACAAAACGAACAAACATCGAAGAAAGCTTACTATAGTACCACTGCGCTGAGGGGTGCCATCAATCCAGTCGTCAGCGAATTGGTTGCTGTGTAATCGTATGCCATCAATGATACATGATTCACATAGCTAAAATAAGGTTTTTTTAATGATAAATAGTCGTTTTTGCAAGTTGAACTTACTTGGCAATACTGGGGATGTCATAGCCAGTCTCAAGAATTTCGGTGACAATAGGCACCGCCATGGAAATTTCCAAATTCCATTTGGACAGTCGGCTGTGCAGCAATTTGAGCAACTCCACCAAATTCGCTCGGTCATCTTGGATACCACCACGCTGCGTTGGATACTCCCAGTCCACATCAACACCATCAAAACCATAATAGACCAGGTAGCGTAGAACACTCTCAACAAACGCTTCTCGGGATTCAGGTTTTGAGACCATCTACAATGAAAACTATTAGAAAAAAACCCATTTAAGGACCAACCACCGCTTACCACTGAGTACTTGATTGATCCTTCGTTCCATCCACCTACAGCTAGAATGACCTTTAGACATGGGTCCTGTTGTTTGAGACCGGTCACATTCCAATAACCACCTACAAGATACCCAATTGAATTATTTGAAGGACAGACCCTTTGGATGCATACCATTGGTTATATCGGCGGTTGGATCAATCGAGCCGATTTCTAGCGCAATATTAAGCCCGGCGAAAGTGTAGATAAGATGTGTGCATAATGAGGTGTCAATATGCTCCGTGTTGAAATTACCAATCTCTTCGCGGTAGATTGCCCAACTCGAGTAATAACACACGACTTTGGGTCGTTCTAGATCATTAAAATTCTATAATAACTATTGATTAATGATCTTATTCATCTCACCTGGACATTGTTGAGCAATGGTAAATGCCAAAGCAACGCTCAAGAAACACAGAATTGTTTTCCACATATTGAGCACAAACTGAAACGCAATTCGACACGTACTCAACGACACTAATCTCGAATAGATTAATTGATGCAAATTTATACTCCACCAAATGACAATGAAACGCACCATGGGTATGATAAGATTATATTCGGATTAATTGTCATTTATCAGCCACAATAATTACTGTGATTTCCGTGTAAATTAAAAACAAACAAACAGTACAAATGAACAAAACAGATTACGGCATTTTTCTAATGATACACCATTGTCACTTGTACGTGGTAATATCCAAACCGCGTGCCATCAATTCGTTATCAATCCACGTCCGGTAAAGCGCGACGTTTGCATAGACACCGGGCGTATCGGTCTCACCGCAACCAATGCCCCACGCCACAATCCCCACGTGCACCCAGCGCGGCGGTTCGCTGTTGTCACGTCGGCACACCAGCGCGCTGCCACCATCGCCCTTGCACGTGTCGCGATCCGACTCGCCGCCAGCGCAAACAAAACTCGCGTCCAGATGAAAATACTTTCCCAGCCGAGTGCGACGCAACGCGCGCACACATCGCTCACGCTCGACCATCGGCAGCTCGACGCGCTTCATCACCGTCGAATGCTTGCCCATCTTGAACGCATTCTTACCCCAGCCGCTCGCAACACACCAGCGCTGACCCTCCTCCGTCCCAACATCGTCGAAGCGTTCACCCTGCTCGGGCAGACACACGAAGCGTACATGACGCGCCACGTGCACGTCGCCATCAAGCAGCAGCAGCGCCACGTCGTTCTTCAGCGAGGCGGGTGTGTAGTCGGGATGCGTGACCACCTCGATGACGCGCCGGTCCGTATGGGGCAGTGGTTCGTCTTGCGTGCGCGTATCCCACTCGCCCATGCGCACCGTCCATTCGGCGTCCGGCCGACCGATGGTCACACAATGCGCTGCGGTAATCACCACGCGATGGCTGATTAGCGCCCCACCGCATTTGTACATGTTGCGGTCGGCGTCGCGCAGCAGGAGCACCGCCGACCAAGGCGCTTGGCCGAATTGCGCGCTGGCGCTGGCGCCACCGGTGATGCGGTAACCGACTCCGACGCCGATGGGTTGCTCACGTCCGCAGCCAGAAAGCGCTTCTTCTTCAGCAGCAGGTTGATCGCAGCAGATATCGAAGTAGTTTTCGCATGTTTGAGGTGGATCAACACCATAACTAAACACGGATGATAGCTTGGTTGGTTGTGGGAGTTGTTGACAAACACTCACCGTATGTCTAGAAAACCATTGGTGTTAGTGATGTCGTTTGCGGTGGTGCTGCTGGTGCACATGTGCTGCGGTACGCAAACGCATGTGCGATTAGTGGCAAACGTTGCGCTGATAAGGACGATGCCGATGAGTAGTCGACGCTTCATCGTTTACACCGAAGACTCTTTTACTTACTTACTACCAAACAAACAAGCGCACAAGCATGCAGCGGCAAACAGCGAAATTAAAAATAAATAAATTCTATCGCGGCGAAGCGAGGCGGGTACATCCGCGCATCTCCCGACACTTGTTGATTTAACGCCGGCACGCCGCGCGTATAATGCGAATCGATTCCGCGTGAAATTAAATTTGAATGCACAGATTCGCATCGGCATTGTGTACACATGCCACACATCTCGCCGCTGATGAAAGGCGCGCGCCATCCTCCGGAAAAACCGACGCGAGCACAGCCAGCCGAATAATGAAAACGCCACCCCCCGCCTCAACCCCGTCGTCGAGCTTATCTTAGACGTGACAGACGACAGCGGCCCGCGTCTGCATTTTATCGGCGCACACCGCCGGCCGGGCGCGCCGCAAACTGGAAAAGAAAATCGAATGCTAAAACGCGCTGCGGCTATTATATTGCTGGAAATCCAATAGATTTACGATGGGATTTTATTTCGATATTTGCTTTCTTTTCCGGGCGTGGAGCCTCTCCCCAGAGAGGCGCCCACCAACTGTCAGAAGTCTGTCGTCGCCGGCAGGAACACATTAAATCCTTTAACGAGAAGACACCCGCTCAGTTTGATGGTGTTCGGTAACGGCCGGAGTGCGCGCTGTTTAATTTTTATTGCTTCGCGTTGCGGCAGTTAAGCCGGCTAATTACAGGTGAGTTTGGATATATTTTAGTGCGGCGCCCCAGCTATTGCTCCCCTGAGGATAAAGGACGAGAGTGCGAGGCGTCCCGTTTCACTGGCGTGCGTTTGCTTCCGTGACACACGAAAACTTAGCCGGCCGGACAGACCACTCTTGCGGTAATAGTTTACGCGCAAACTGTTTGATAACGGTTCGTTCCTTCGTTCCTTCGTTCGTTCGTTTGTTCGTTCGTTCGGGCGGTCAGAGGGAAATTTTAAATTCAATAAACGTCGACGCAAAAGTGGACACGAGACGAGCGGCAAGCATTTCAATATTAAATGAAACGCTGGAATATTTATTTCTGGGTGCCACCGGAATAAATTCCAATGACGGCATGTAATCTTCGTAATAATGTTGTGCCGCGCCGCGTAATTGCTGAAATATAATTTCATTAGAGCAGCAAAAAGCATGCGCGAAGGGAAAAAATGACACCCGCGCGAGCACACGTGCGGCCGACCGAGTGGAAAACATTATTTCTGCTTCAGCACTATACATTATCCTAAAAACCTTTGGCCTGGCGTTGCCGCCGCCGTCGTCGGCGTCGCGTAATGGAATTCATCGATCAATTCCCGGCGAAATGCATCAACCTGCGAGAGACACCCATCGGATGGATGTGTGTATATATGCGCGAGCGCGCTCGTCGACGACATTATTATTTCTAGCACATTTCTGCTATTCCGTTTTCGGGCGCCTTTTTCTGCTTGTATTTTTCATCCGCGTCGTCGTGCGAAGAAAAGGGCAAAATTGAAACGCACATATACGTCAAATTCAAATTGTAAACAGACGGAAACGTCGACATTTGCAAGAGCGACACTCCGCCGTCGTAGTCGTCGAGCCCTCTCTCCGTTATGATGAAACATCATCTGCGGCGCGCAATAATTCACGGGGGGGGCGCAGGCTTTCCAATAAGTCGCGCCGCGCCATTCACCCCTTACCGCAGCGACGGTGGTAATTTTTATTTCGGTTTCGTTTAAGTTTCTTATTAAAACTTCCAAGATGTATGGCGCAACTTCGGCAGCGTCACCCAGCCCGGCCGTTCATAATCGTTTTATTACATTTATGTCCCTAATAACGTGCCAAAAACATGAACATTGTTATTTACGATCACACTAGTCGGTGGTGTTGGTTGGTTGCTTCATGAACCAAACACACACACACACACACACGGTGGAAGAAAGAATGCGGCAATCCGGAAAAAGCGTATGGAGATAAATATCGATATCGAGCTTGAGAGCGGAGAGCTTATGTTTCCATCCTCCCGCAACGATAGCACACAAATCAACGCGCAAAAACATAATTGCCAGACGCAACGTAATAACCCCCTCATAAACATCATGTATGTGTTTGGTTTTGTTTTGTTGTTTTTTTGCGGCGAAACAAAGGAAGTGTTTCATTCAATTTCCGCTTGCACTTCATATTGTTATCCATTGCAAACGCGGAAGTCATCATCACTCCGCACCGGTGCGAACAAGGGTTCAATTTTATGATCATTTGATTGGGAGACATCGCCGGCAATAAACGAGATGGTGATATATGGCATTGTATGTGCGACGGGGAAATTCGATCAAAAATTTGCCGCCGCCCCGGAACTTGTTGGCGCGAGGAATTTCGGGCCGGCGAGAAACGCTGCCGACTGTGAAATGGACTCGGGCCTTCCTCCGGGACGTCGCAATCACATGACGGACGCGAAGATTTCATCGAATCGACGGCCATGAAAATTTCATTACATTTCGATGTTTGCATTACATGCTCATATGTTGCGCCTCCGCAGCATCAATTTGTCAGCCGCGCGTCGATAAGTAGTCAATTAGTTGGAGTTGGGAACTGAGTCTGAAGCCAACAAATTACTCCGGGTTTAACCCTCGCCGGTCGAGTGGGAGTGGGCGGATGTCAGCGCAGCACAATGCGCGCCGCGAAGGGAATTATGCAAACGGTGCGCGCTTAATTTGTTCATAGATTAACCTTTTCTGCTGCGATTTTTATTCGTATCCGGACGACGGCGACGGTAAAATGCAAATCACCAGCGCATCCTTCCTTCCACTCCCGCCCCGCTGTCGCCGTCAGTGAAATCTTACATTTTTCAGCCGTAGATTGAAAACTTTGCGTTTACCATAGCCTGGATATCATTTCGATAAAAGCGCAGCGGGGTAGGTATATAATTCTTTGCACCCGCCCGCCAGTGCGCGCCTTTCTCGTGGGAAATTAAAACAAAGTGTTTATCTTCGCGGTCGCAAGCGTATTACATTGTTTGGAAAATATGCGGGGCAGAGGGTTCAATAACAAGATTGGATTTGGCGGCGCATTAATTGCAAGTTGCGAGCGATATACAAGGACAATACATATGCAAACCGTAGTGGAAATCAGAGCCAACGATTGTAATAAAACAAACGCTTGATGGAATCCTCCACCCCCTACACCCCACGTTGCGTCGCGTCGCGTTGGAAATTATTTCACATTTTCCCTCTGACACGAGATTTATGTAAACAGCGGCGCAGCGGGATTCGTCGTATAGGAACGTGCGCGCCTGGCCTGTTGCAGCTGATATTTTATGTGCGCCACGTATACTTACGACTACGCTTTTCCCTCCATTACCCCTTGTATTATTTCTATGGATTTGAATTCTTATTGCGTCAATATGATATACGATTGTGAAAATAACAAATTTAATTGCAATGCCGCACCATTATTTTCCACAAAAAGACAAAACGATTCGCCCGGAAATAAACTGGGAAAAAAATGGAGTCAGCTTTAGGCATAATTGCGTGCTCTAAATCATCGTTAAGCGTTAGTCATTCACTCTTAATCAAAGCAAACCCGTGGCCGCGACGCGGTACAATTGGAAAACAATTATTTGTGAGCGCCAATTCCCGCTGGACCGACGGCGAACGACGGACGGACGAACGGTGAGGATAGTTTGCGACAAGAAAACTTCCTAATGCTCGCTGGCGAGGGAATAGAAAAAGCCCACCACCAATCCGCGAGCGCGCAACGGATTGACCGGTTGCACATTGAACAATCATCAAAATTTCATGATGCGCCCTGGCGAACATCATAAATCCGGTGGCAGCGCAATACATACCATACACAATTCATGCCGGGAGGGCAGTCGCATTCTTTCATTTCGTACTTTATTATGATGATTATTATCGTCGGTCGGTCGGCGGTCAGCGTTGCGGTGCCCGGAGGTTGCTTATCGCATTGTGTATTGAACTACGGGATTTTCTGCCGAGCGCGGACGTGAAAATATTTAATTTCCGGCGCGCCGGCGCTCTCATGCGCATTGCTCGAATTGTTACAAACTAATATAAAATGTCTTCAGCTGTGCAGGTCGCTCGCGCAGCCGGGGCGGAGGGGCGGCGGGGTGGTTAAATCTCGGCAGCGACAGTGACAGACTGCGCGTACATTATCTCGGCCGAGAGCCTAATTCGGCCAGCCATTTATACCGATTATTACCCAACTCAAAGGGCGGCGAGCGAACCCAAACATTTGTCGGTTGCGCCTCGTTTGCCGTTGGAGTGCCACCGCGCACGCAATTCCATATCCCCGATTCTTTTCTTATTTTTCGGAAACAAATGTTGAACGTACGTGTTGCTCGCTTTTCCCCGTCCAACACACGCGCCCGAAAACTCGCGTAAAATGCGTAAGCATAAAATTAAATTGTTTTTGCGATTTCATTTAAACACCTACTAATCTAATTACGATTTTATTATAGGAATGTATTGGGTTTACCAGTTAGTCCTAAGGTTTAACATTTGCTTCTTTGTTGTGAAAAATTCTGCACAAGATTAATTTTCAAAATATTGCCTGTTGCTAGCCACTACTTTTTCCCATCTTTCGTGTAGCATCCTAATTCCGCGACTGAAGAACTCCACACTCTTTCACCGCTATCCAGTCATCCACCCAATTTTTGACTTCTTCATAAGAGCGGAAGTGCTGGTCAGCCAGGCGATGGGTTACTGATCGGAAGTGGTGATAATCAGAAGAAGCAATGTCTGGACTATACCATACAGCGGGGAGGGTTAGAACGATCTCCGCAATATACGACTGATTGTTGTTGTTTTGCAGGATGACCTTGCCATGTTTTTCGCTGCAATATGGCCGATTTTCCTTCCTCTTCGATCATGCCGAGTAATTTTAAACAGTGCGAAACAGCTTATCGTGTCACCTTTAATGTGTTTGACCGGAATTTTGATTCAATAATTTCTCCAACTGAGCGTATTCAACCTTTTTCGACTGACCAGAACGTTCCTTACCTTTGACGTTACAATCGTCATTTATAAACCGTAAAAACCAGTACTCACACGTTTATTGTAATGGTGCATATGGTCCGTACACTTCACACAGCAAACGCTAATTTTCAACAGCTTTTTTCTTCCAATTGAAACAAAAGAAAACGTTTCCCGCAAATTACGGTTTGATGGCAAAAAGTTGTCGTGTTGTGAGCATAATAACAATATGATAATTACACTTCGGCGAAACAAAGAATACTGAAAAATAAATTGCAATGATGAGGTTTCAGCATGAACCAGCTTGCCTTATTATTCATTGCAATTAATAGCTTTTGCACCATCTTTAAGAAACACCTTAAAACTAACTTGTACACCTGATATTTAATACGCATTATGATCAAGTGATCAATAATACGCTATGGTTGCTACAATCGACAATTGCGCATAGAAAGGTTGTTAAACATGTTGTTAAATATTGCCCAATTGCTTCGCATCAACGGCGAGCATTAAACGGTGGGTCGACCAGCGGACAATGTTATGAAAGTTATGAAGGGTGTAAATGTTTAATGGCTTAAGCGCCAACGTCGACGGTCGAAACGCATCTTTGATCGTATCCGTAATGGCGTAAATATTGCGCGCTCGTGGAACGAATAATATGATGACAACTTAAATTTTATATATTATATGGAAAGACATTGTTTTAACATAAACGCGTGGCATAAATTGTAGCGTATGCCGTTCGTAAATTGCTTCCGTGGGGGCGTAGTGTAACAATAGATCGATCAAATGGAACGTAAATCACGCAAGTATCTATAAATTTCGATCTAATCGGGTATTAATCAAGATTGAACGATACATGTGATTTACCTATATCGCACGATTGACGTATTTTCCATCAAAGACCAATGTTTAAACGTAGCAGATACTATTATTATTACATTTGTTCATGGGATTTAATGTTTTAGTTTTTGTTTTTGCGAAAAAATTTGATTTCTGGGTAGCAATTAAAATCAAACTTTGCTATCGCTGGCGCCCTCTATTGACCAGCTTTAGGATTAAAACAGTTAAATTGTTTAATTTTAATTCGTTATTTATTGGCTGGCACTTTTTGCTTAACGTCCCCATTACGTTTTATTTACATTTAATAAACTAAACGTTGAAGTTACTGTATGAAATTTACATTATTTATTCCCTCTTTTCGCGTTGTTATCGTTTAATTGAAGAATTCAATTATATTGCACATATTTAAGTTCAAAATATGATTACCAGAAACTTTAAATAGCTAATTTCCTATTATGGTACAAATAGTGCCTAAATTTATTTATTTAAACCACGAAAATAGCAAAAAGTTAAACATATGGCGCGCCCCACCATTTTTCGCGTTTGAAACACGAAAAAGAACCCAGTGTGGGCTACAACATTCATTCATTTATTCCATTTATTCATTGCACACTGTGCAACACAGGTGCAAACACAAGCCGTTCGTATTGTTGGCAAAACTTGCACGTTTCGCAATCATTTCATAAATATCCCAACACACCCATCCACATACACATTCGCACGTGTTCCTCGTACGTACGCGCCATGAACGATGCGCCAGTGCCAGTTTCCTGCCTGCCGAGCGCTGCGAAAATGTCGAAGGCGAAAAAGGTGATCGAGGATGCGCGCGATACGCGCAATCCGGAGCTGGACCTCGTCGACAGGGGCATCGCTGGCTTCGAGGAGATGCCCGGCTTGCGTATGTACACCGCGCAATTTACCATAGTCGGCCCCGTCTTGCCCAAATTTGGTGCTGTTGCCTCCCACGACCTGCTTATAACCTCTCTTCTTACGAGCCCAACCCAAATAACACTAGCGCGAAATTCGAAAAAAACAACATGATTCTAAGCAATTACGAATGTTTTAGTCGACCTGACCCACGTAACGAGGATTACTTTGAGTCACAACAAGCTGAAAAGTAAGTTGTGTGATGCGTTGTGTCCGAGAAGCATCTGCAAGCCGATGTTTTAGTTATTCCCGCATCATTGGCGAACCTGATCAACTTGGAGATATTGAACTTGTCTAACAACAGCATCACCGAGTTGCCCATGTCGCTGTCGTCAATGCCGCACTTGCGCATCCTGAATTTGTCGCTGAACAAGCTGGATACCTTGCCGAGGGGTTTCGGCGCGTTTCCTGTGCTTGAAGTGTTGGATCTTACCTATAACAATCTGAGTGAGAAAACACTGCCTGGAAACTTCTTTATGATGGGTAATGCAACTTCCAATTACTAGATTGGTAGTCTATTAATCTATGGTTTGCTTGCAGAAACTTTGCGTGCACTCTACTTGGGTGACAATGACTTTGAACATGTTCCTCCAGAGATTAAAAATCTGAAGAACTTGCAGATTGTAACTCTCCATTCAATACGCTTAACTTACTCTTTTATACCTTGCATATTTTAGTTGGTGTTGCGTGAGAACGATATAATCGAATTACCGGCCGAAATTGGCGAGTTGACACGCTTGAGGGAATTGCATCTGCAGGGCAATCGCTTGACCATTCTGCCGCCAGAGATCGGGCATTTGGACTACACGAATAAATCGGCGTTTAAGTTCGAAGGCAATGAATGGGTGACGCCGATTGCGGACCAGTTAAAACTGGGAATGTTGCATTTATTGGATTTTCTCAAGAGTGAATCATATAAAGTGTATGTTTTGCAATTTGGTTCAATTTGCAATGTAATAATTATTCTTTTATTTTAGAATGTATAGCCGTTATCAGGTTAACAAGCCTCGAATTCCCGAGCCATGCATTGATAAGGGGAAGAAAGTCAGTCGCATTCGTTGAGAATTATTCGCGAATATGTATTTGAAGTGCCATTAATGTGTCTTAAACCAAGTAATCTTAGATTAAGCAATCTTATTAGTACATATAACAAGCAATTTGGACTAATTTGTTGTGTTTTATAATTTTAATAACAAAAGTGCTTTAACTTATTAAATTTCGAATATACTGCCTTGGAAAATTATACATTTTACATATATGTAATTTATTAATTAATAAAGAAAGATTAATCAGTAATTATTTCTTTTAATTCAAAATTTGTGTACGTATTGTTGCCTATAGTCAACATCCATACTTTGATCATTGTGGTTAAATATTAACTATTTACTTATGCCTTTGGGTAAATTGATATCTAAATTACATCCCTGCATAGAAACAATATTATTGGCGAAAAGTAATATGTCAATTATTGTTATAGAGCCGAAATTCGATTTAACTTAACCGTACTGCATCGCGATTGGCGCTGCGATCGGCAAATCGGCAGCGGCCATTCGCCGGCGCAACCGATGATGGCCGAGGCGTGCGGTCGCGGCGCACGACTCCGGCGTTCGTTCGATGCGCCGACTCAGGTGCGCCGTGACCGTTGCGTTGTCTGGATTCTTTGTACCATTCCTGGCATACCAATAACAGACCGACGGCAGTTCTCTTATTTACGGAGCGAAATCCGTACGCGCGTTTCGCGTGTGAGGTGCCACTCTCCGCACACAGCCCAGGCCCAGCCGCCCGTGCACGCAAAGCAGCGCAAAGTGATTTTCGGTAAGTACCACACCAGCGTCAATTCACGAATTCAGCGTGCGGCGACGACGCCGCCGCCGCCGCCGTCGAAACGGCATCGGGAATGCGAGCAATGCGTCCATAATTCCTACAATAGTTTACATACTTGTCGTGCTTGCGCACGGCCAGCCAACCAGCCGCAGCGTACGTACGCGCTGCGCTGCCGCCACCGCCGCCGCCGTCGCCGTCGCTGGTGAGCGTGTGTGTTCGTTTTGTGCGTTCGTCGGCGGCGTCGCGGCTTGCACCCAATGCGCCGATATCGTAATATACACGCGCAACGGGAGAGAGACACATTCGACACATCAAAAGGGGGCTTGCGTTGTGTTGCGTTGCGTTGCGCTGCGTCCGTCCGTTCGTCTCGTGTGTGCAGAGTGAAGGCGAGTCGAAACAAAACGCGCAAAGGAACGAACGGCGACGGGCAAGAGCAACAAGCAGCTTTTTGCCGTTTTCGCGGAACGACTCTCGATGCTCTTCTGCGCGCCGCGGCCTGCCTCTCTCGCTGTGCGTGCGTGCGTGCGTGCCGTGTGGTGCGTCCGTTCCCTTCATACATACGCGATTATTGCTGGCGAGCGAAGAGCGAGCATCCCAATCCCATCGATGCCCCATGTGCATTGCTCGCGTTGCGAAGTGCGCCGGTGATACTTAAAAACAATTCGCAAGTTTGAAAAGTTTTAAAGGCCCGCGGCGACGGCGGGATTGTGAGCGTTATGTTTTTTAATTTAATCAACTTTGTGGTGATATGATCAGTTGGATGATCCAAGTGTGTGATTGTTCTCGTCGACAACGCTTCTCGATTATCGCTGTGGATAGCGGAAATTTGCTGATTGCCACTGGGTTACGTTAGGCATTTCGATTAAATGAACGCCTGGTTCGGCTCAGGTCAGTGTCAATCTTATTGGAAAAACTTCTCGAAAAATAAAACCACATTGGCACTTGTTGATATTGCCAGCTTTATTTTGTAACATTTTGCGCGCGCATTGTACTCGTATTGCGAATTGCGAGCGATTTTTATGATTTCCTCTGACGTCCCACACTAATCGCACTTATTTATTGGCGCATTGTTTGCAATCGATTTTTTTTATATTATAAAAATCTATATAAATTTTATTGTTTGCCACAATCGGTATTGTAATCCAATTAGATATTAGAACAATCGGTGCAGTGAACATAAATGCAGGAAGTCTTCATTGCACATCGCATGCAACGTGTGTGACATCATATTTATGATATTTTACAAATGTGTTAGTTATGCAAATGCCAATTAACGCTTCCTGTAGCACCATTTATTTTCCGTAATAAATCAAAATGAACGCAATGCGAGTGCCGAAATTGTGCGATCAAGCCCGCGTGCGCATCAAGTTTACTTTTTCTTTGCCTAATTAGCTCATCGTGCCGTACGCCGGTAGTCGGTTGTGGTGTTGCACGATTGCTGCCGGTGATTATACACCGATTTCGCCGTGCTCGCGATTATTACCATTATTTAGTAATAAGCATCGCGTTTTATGTGTATCGTCGGGAAATAATAATAATACATAACTACATACGCGTTGCCGCCTTTAGGTCATGGCATTACTTGCGCAAATAAACACACCTTCGGAAAACAACAAAGAAGCGCTTTGGAAATGCACTTGCACGAACTACATTGGGGAGAGCTTTAAAGAAGTCGTCTGTTTTGCATTTCGCATTGGGGATTAGGCAGCTAGACGCCACCG
>JARJDR010012003.1:0-12411 GCA_030264135.1 Myllaena sp. GC000078 | reverse complement strand
CATTTTTTTTATTAAGTGTGGCGGCAATTATTAGCAGTTTTGCAAATACTTGTGCCACTGGTATAGAGAAAGGCTTCAGACATCCTACAATAGCGAGTATATATAAGGTAGGTAATTTCTTTATTGTCAAACTAAAAATTCAATGAGTCAGCACTTTACTTCAAAAAGTTTAGGTTAGGCCGAAAAGTTGCAACGGAAAAAAATTCAGGCAACCAGCCTTGTAAAATGAGTAGTCGGAGTAGTCCAGGAGTAGTCCATCCTTGTCGCGTATGTCTAACTGACTGCGATTTGAAGGAAAATTCTATCATTAGCCCTTCATTCCGTCAGTGTATTGTGCATTATCACTCACGATATCATTCAAATTTTCCAGTCCATTTCCTCCACATCCATTCTCCACATTCATCTCATCAAGATCACGAAAAAACAGATAAATTAAAACGGGCCAATAACGTGGTGCGATACATATAACCTACCTTCCCATACCATCCCATCTTCCATCATCGCACACCACCCCCGCACGTAGTTCTCACCTCATGCCAACGCACACCCACGCCTTGCAACGCAATCTTTCATCACCATCGCACCCAATCGCACCACTCGCCCGATTTTTGATTGGGAGAGTACGCGGTTTGCGCTGACGGAGAGAGAGACAGAAAGAGCAGGCGCAAGTGTGCCTCCTGGTGCTTCCGCCGTCAGAGGCGAGAATTCGCATCGCATCGGATTTATTGAGTGCACAGGGTTATAAACGTTTCGCCATCAATTCGGTTGCAAAATTCAACCCGTTTCGCCGCCTATCGCACGCTCGTCACATCGCCCGCCCGTCAACAAATCCCCTATTCGTAACAGTCGTCCACACATGCATGTGCACTAAGAATGTTTTCATTACAAAATCAGAATCAGGTGAGTGCGACTTCGCCCCCCAAGATGTTTACGACGAGCGATCGAATGACGCCGTCCGCTGTTGCAGGCACTGATAACGTTATCGCAAGTTTCGGCGAAGATCACGCCGCGCCAGAATGCCTTTCTGACGAAAAAGTGCAAGAGCACCGTCGACCCGCAATTCCTTTGCATGGAGAGCTTCCTGGAGGCTGTGAAGAATTGTGATTTTTCATTCTTCCGGCATCTCAACGCAAAGGCCCTGCTGGAGAACAATCACATTCTCAACAAGCTGAGTGTTTCATATGTATCCGGCCGAAATTTCAGTGAGAACAAGCATGGCCTGCCGACCGTGTCGGCGAAGACGGCGGCGGCGACGGCCGACTTCAAAAACCGAATACCCACGCTGGTCATCAGCAGAGACATGAAAGTGCCGCAGTGTTTTGTGCACAAGATCGCCGAGAATCTGCTGCAGCACAATCGCTTCACGTTTGACATACACGTGCGCGGCTTCAAGACCGATCGCAGCGTGCGCGCCGAGATGAATCGCAATCCAACGCTGGTGGCACGCATCAAGAACATGATGGGCATTGGTGGGCCGGAGCAGAATATGGGCCTCAAGCAGCAGGCGGAGGCTAGCTCTGCGAACCAAGAGAAACTCAACAAGCTGCTCAAGTTGGACGATCCAAAGATGACTGAAATGGAGCGCCAGCGCATTAAGATTGCATTCGCCGAGGGCTACATCCTAGGCAACAATCCGCAGGCGAACACGGGCAAGATGGCAAAGTATTTCAAGGTGGTGCAGCAGGTGCTCACGGTTGCCATCTTTCTAGCGATCGTCGTTAGCTTGCTGGCGAGTACAAGTGGGTCTGTGTTTAGGTATTTATTTGCGGGGGCTACCCTCACGTGATTAACGCTAATAAATGACTGCGGGATTTTAGAATACAATTGGGCAATCAGGTGGAGGTTGATCCGGAAGATATTCACGTTACCTTCGACGACGTGAAGGGCGCCGACGAGGCGAAGCAGGAGCTGAAGGACGTCGTCGAATTTCTCAAGAATCCGGACAAGTTCTCCAATCTGGGCGGGAAGCTGCCGAAGGGTGTGCTGCTTGTCGGCCCGCCCGGCACCGGCAAGACGCTGCTGGCGCGCGCGGTCGCCGGCGAAGCTGGAGTGCCGTTCTTCCACGCTGCCGGCCCCGAATTCGACGAGGTGCTCGTCGGTCAGGGCGCGCGACGAGTACGAGACTTATTCAGTATGTGGTAACATATACATGGGGCTAACGCTTGCATTGCTAACAATACTTGCATGATTACGCAGAAGCGGCCAAAGAGCGTGCACCCTGTGTCATATTCATCGACGAAATTGACTCGGTGGGCGCCAAGCGTACCAACAGCGTGCTGCATCCGTACGCGAATCAAACCATCAACCAACTGCTAAGTGAAATGGATGGCTTCCACCAGAACGAGGGTGTTATTGTTCTGGGCGCCACGAATCGGCGTGACGATCTCGATCAAGCGCTCCTCCGACCTGGACGGTTCGACGTCGAGGTGAGCGGTTACTTTTTAATTTGTTTCTATAGTTTCGGGAATATGTTGTCATTATTATTTATACGTCAGTCAGTCGCATTGGGTTAACATTTACGCGCTTCACACATTCGTGCGACTCAATCCATCAATACCATATTTTCACCATGGCACCTCCGAAAGCCAAACCTTCGAAACATCAGATGACGAAGAACACTGGTCAGCGAGCTAACGAACCTTTCGGCGTAGACGTGCGCACCGACGACGTCCTCACGGTCATTCATCTGCTCTCAAGTCACGATCGTAATGTAGCTCGTAAGGCGCTTGAGACCGCCCACGATTACTGCTGCAGTGATCCGAAAGTTCTTGAGACGTTCATGGAATCAGGGCTGTGGGATCAAATCAAATTTCTTTTGATGATGAACGACGAGACGCTTTTCGATCTGGCATTGCATCTAACGCATCTCGGCCTTTCAACACTGAAAAATACTTTCATCCTCTTGGATGAATCACGTAACATTTACACGGTGATCATGGACATAATAATCAAAAACGACGATGTTGACACCGTTTTATATGGTTTCCAAGTACTCTACGATATGCTGATTGCATTTCCGGATATCAATGAATACGTTTACAATAACGATTTGGCGAATCGTGTATTTTACATAATGAAAAATTTCGATTCGCTGGAGATCAAACAGTGCGCGATGAAGTTGATGGCGCAAGCCATGACGCAGAAAGAACAGGTTGCGGATTTGGTTAATTTGCAACATTATGATCCCATGCAACTGGTCTGTTATCTGAAGGAGGGCGACGACGATATGAAGAACACAGCATATGATCTGTTTATAAAGATTTGCCAATTCAAAGAACCACAAGTTCCTCCACATTTCTATGCGGAGATGGTGCCTCACGCATTAGTGGCAACGCTTTTTGACGCACAATACTTGACGATTCATTTCGACGTGATTTATATTTTGAGTTTCCTCCTCGACCATCAAGAAGTCGCGCAGAATTTCGTGAACGACGCGGAGTTCGCTCAGCTGTTGGCGTTCAGTTGTTCATGCCCAGATGAATTCGAGTATCGCTATGCGCAGCTTTTAAGCATCTTTACTAAATTTACCGATGTGGCGTATAGACAGACACTCCATAATTATGGAATTGAAAAGATCGTGTTGGGTATGTTGACTCGAACTAAAAATTCCGCGGTGCAGGAAGAGCTGTGTAAGAATATCATCAATCTGAGCGAACATTATTATGGTCTTGATGTGATGATCAATGACCAGACATTGATACCTAAACTTGTTGAAATGCTGCAGACCCCCGAGTTGGAGGAATCCGTTATCAGCATAGTACACGTGTTTCTCAAACGGAGTGCGACTTTTCTCAATAAATTCAATAGTGTGGAAAACAAGGGCATGGAGGCTCTCATGGCGATCTTTTCACGCGTCGACGCGGAGGGATTCAACGAGGACATCTTCTGCCCACTCATGGATATCATCACAATCTATATGACTCACCCAAAATACAAGGATGATTTTATCAGCCGCGAGAATTTCGAGAAGTTGCTTTGGGTCTATGGGAATAAAGGAGAAAAAGCCGCGTTGCAAGTCAACAATATTTTCAACAACCAAGTGCTCTATCCGCAAGTCCGCGAATGGTTCATTGATCTGCAAGTGCAAAACAAGTTGATTGCAACATTAAACACGACCAAAGACGAGAACCTACTCACATACACTTTTGTCTTCATAAAGACATTGATTGTGTATAAAAAAATCGCAAACCTATTTCTAAACGCCGGCTTGATAAACGTCTTGCAGCGCTTCGAGCATGAGAATTATTGTGCGGCCACGCTCATAAAATGCATGCGCTCATTGTTTCTACCATTAAAATTTTACTTCTATAACAAGCTGGATGTGACCGATTCGTTGAATACGAATTTTTACTTGATCACTGGAATGTGGAAAGGTTGTGCAAATTATAAGACACCATTCCCCATGTTGGAGCAATTGCAACGTATGAAAATGTCTACGATGCTCACTATTTACGTGGTGGACTTCACATACGTGCATCGGAAACTGAAGCAAGTTGCCGAGGATATGGAGGCTAAGAAAATGAATGAGCAATCAAAGTCAGGTACTCTATCGCCAGCACTAGGAGGAAGTGCGGGATCGGTTAAGCGTGCTTCATCGGGATCCGGATCGCGTTTGAAAAAATCGACGGAACGGACATCGGCCCAATCACCTACATCACTGCAATCATCGATAACAACGCTAAGCGATAATACTGAAGAGGAACACCTTCGTCAGATGCCTGTGATTAATTACGGATATTTAACGGAGGATCCATATTTGTATGACTATTTCGTGGAATTGGAGAGGATATTTAAGAAATCGGATCCATTTCTCAGCCTGTACAATCGGGTGTTTGTCATTGCAAAATATGTGGATCAACAACTATGTGGTTTCATGGGATATGATTTAGACGAGCCAGCTCACACCTTCCGGTTGCATCTGAGCGCATTAAAATCGCGTCTAGGCACGAATTTAATCCCGATTGGATTTTTACGCATGGGATTTTCATGCGAACGCGCGCTACTATTTAAAGTGCTCGCTGATCACTTTAACATTTATACTACTCTTTGTCGGTCCGGCAAGGCATTTTGGAACGAACTGCCGATCACGTTTGCTTGTGAAGGAAATCCCGAACTGCTGAACATTGAGAAGCAAAACATCGTTTATCATCTCATCGATTTGATGGAGAACGTTGGGGATTTGTATCCAGTGATGAGTGCTGATGCTTCTAACTACATCCGCCGTTTGGAATCAAATCCCTCAGTTTAAATCACCACAATCAACTTTTAGCATCCATGTTTTAGTTCGTTTTTAATCAGGTGTACAATGATTTGAAATTGCTATTTGAATTAATGCATAACTTATCTTCGTGTATTTTTCTTTTTTCATTCAAGGTTAATGTACCAACACCGGACTATACGGGTCGCAAGGAAATCCTCGGCTTGTATCTTGGTAAAATCCTCGCCAAAGAGATCGACGTTGAATTGCTGGCGCGAGGCACCACCGGTTTCACCGGCGCCGACTTGGAGAATATGGTGAATCAAGCGGCGCTCAGGGCTGCGATAGACGGCTGCAACTCGGTGTCGATGAAATATCTCGAGTCGGCGCGCGACAAAGTGCTGATGGGGCCCGAACGTAAGTCGCGGATACCGGACGAGGAGGCCAACATGATCACCGCGTACCATGAGGGAGGTCACGCAATTGTCGCCTTCTACACAAAAGACAGCCATCCGCTCCATAAGGTGACAATCATACCGCGCGGCCCGAGCCTCGGTCACACGGCGTACATCCCCGAGAAGGAGCGCTACCACGTCACCAAGAGCCAGCTGCTTGCGATGATGGACACGATGATGGGCGGACGTGCTGCCGAAGAGCTGGTGTTCGGACCGGACAAGATCACATCCGGCGCCAGCTCCGATCTGAAGCAGGCGACGTCGATTGCCGCCCATATGGTAAAGGACTGGGGCATGTCGGAACGCGTCGGCCTGCGCACCATACAGGAGGGCTCCAAACCGTTCGCCGCCGAAGTACTTGGACCATCGACGAGCGAAGTTGTACGTATCGTGAAACGCGAATTTGCAACTGCACGCGATTACAATTCCGGTGTCATTTTCAGATCGATGCCGAAATTAAGAGAATCCTCAGTGATAGCTACGAGAGGGCGAAGAAGATCCTCCAGAACCATGCAAAGGAACACAAGGCGCTCGCGGAAGCGCTGCTAAAATATGAGACCCTCGATGCGGACGACATCAAGGCAATAATGGCAGACAAATTACCAAATATTGATTCGAAATAGAATAACAACCAGCAGCAACAACCGTTCCGTGTACTAATTCTGAATATTGCCCCCATCATGGTAATGCTTAGATAGGTTTTAATAACTTGCTATCTAGGTATGTGTACTCTATGCACAGCGCGAATGCATCAATAGTTATTGCAACGACATAATATATACCAACCAAAAAGTCAAGGAAAGAGTGAATTACTGAAAGTTATTTAGTGAATTTAAAATATATAGCGGACGATACGCAGTTGAATGTATTTAGTCAACACTCGCACGGTACAATTGTTCGTAATCGCCGGCCGACTAATTAACGGTGGAGAACGTGAAAAGCACTTTAGGACACTACCATAAGTTTCTTATTGAACGGTGAGATTCCAAGCGACGGCGGACTGCATAAGTGACTTACAATTAGTTATGTTATTCGTTACGGTCGAGGCATTGCAATAGAAAAGTGTGCGATGCGTACGCCAAAAATTAATTTCATTAGGAAGAAACTTCAAAAATAAAAATTGATTTGGATGATAAGATGGGTGTCAGAAAAGACGATTTTTCATCGCCACAAATAGTGCCCTAATCGAATGTGTGTCCGTAGATAATTCTACCGAAATGTATAGAATCTTGACATTTTTTTGTTATCTTAGCTGATAAACATTGCCGATTTTAATGAAGCGCATTTTTTACATTGTTCCCCATATCATCGATGGAGGTCTGCCACACTCAGTATGAACTTGTGTGCTTATTAGTGTGTCAGTTAATGACCGGCCGTGAAACTCGGCTGGTGTAGTGTGTAATTTTTATTTGTCGTCGATGTGGGGTCAATTTATACGTATGATGCGTACGATCACTTGATTATATTTCGCGCTACGCGAACCGAACGCGGTTAAAGTCCTTCCAACGCAAGCATAAGCATCGTTGTTACTACCGCGGACGTGGACGTGGTGCGTCTTAATGTTTTCCTCTGCTCGGGTTGTTGGGTGCGTTGAATCCGTACTCTCGCCGCCGCTTTTCATAATCGGCGAGACCTTTCGTATCCAGCTTAGTGCAAAAACGTACTTGATCAATGATCAACCTTAGCACACATCTGATGATCGACACACAATGCGCGTAAATTTCATTAACGCCGTGTTTCAATAGCAGACGCCCGCGGTAAAATGCATTGCCAAGGAAAACACTTGTGATATTTGCTCTATGCGCAACAATCGCGTTGGAAATACATGTGCGTGATAATTGTGCGTCGTGTTAATAAATCTATTGCAACTAGAATTAATTAAAAGTTCCAAAATAAATCATAATCATCGATTAGTTCCATTCGAGAGTAATACAATAGGATAGCAACAATGACGACCGAGCAAAAATTTCACGCGGCTGTTAATGTGATAAGGAGTTTGCCAAAAAACGGTACGTTCGTCTCGTATTCTTCGTTTCGGCACGTAATCATGCAATTAGTCTAATTACGTTGTCGTTCTGGCCTGGCTACAGCAGTAGATTATTTATTTTTACATTCTGGGCTGTAACTGACCCTGAGAACTAGTTTTATTACATAGTACAAAAAAATATCAAAAAACCCATAAGCAATATGTACTAGTTATAAATGCAATACATACTTTAATGGCTTACTTAAGTATAGATTCATATCCTGATATGTGGGACGATGACTTAACGAATTTAGTCGGCGTAAATCGTAAATAGAAAAGGGTCATGTCTCGCGATGTCGCAAACGTCGCAAAGCAGTTTTGTGTGTTCTATGCTTGGTTTATTATTTATCGATTCATAACGGCGATCGATGTCGATTCCGCGTTGTAGCAAATCCCACGACTCGCAAAAGGCCGGATGATGATAGATGATATGCGACAATTATGTAGATTATTCCAGTCGGGGTTAGTTTTATTAATCCTGGCTTACATTCGCTACATGAAAAAGGTCGATTGAGAAATGAAAGCGATAAATATTATGAAGAGGCTTGATGCGCTATAGATAACGTCTCTAACATTCATACTTCAATTGTTTATCGATATAATTTGTGATAGCAGAATTGTTTCGGCAATTACGAGTTTTATCTATTCCGTGATCATAGGGCAGGCATAATAATCGACTGGTATCGCTTTGTAGTGAAAACAATATCTAACTTTCCCATGAAAATTACAATAATTACATGTCTCGGAATTACAAATATTTCATGTACAATTTGACTATGATCTCAGAGGAGAAACATCCGGTAATAATCCATTTCGAAAATAATATGGGAATCAAATAAGAACATATAAAGAAACCATGATATTTGTTGGCGAAAAGAAGACCCAGCAACTTCAGTCAGAATTCGTAATGGCAGCAATGGCAGCAAGCATTTATAAGGTTTTATGTCTAATTGTCCCGACAGGCTCGTACCAGCCGAGCCATGACTTGATGCTCCGCTTCTACGCGTACTTCAAACAAGCAACGCAGGGACCTTGCAGCGGCTCTCGACCCGCCTTTTGGGACATCGTCGGACGCGCCAAGTACGATGCATGGAAGAAATTGGGCGAAATGACCAAACAAGACGCGATGACTCAATACGTCGACGAACTGCACTCGTAAGTTACAGTCCAATATGTATAATAATGATTGCGTCGTTTCATTTGTCACATTCACATTCAATGTCGCAGGATCGTCGAAACGATGAGTTATTCGGACAAAGTCGCCAGTTTTTTGGACGCGCCGTCGAGCGAATTGGACAACTTGAACATCGAGGACCTGAAGCTGGTCGTGGGCGACGTGATCGAGCGTGTGAGGTCGCAGCCGAATTCGCCGCTTGGCTCACGCGAAGCGTCACCGAGTCGCCTTATCTCCAGCTTGAGCACAAGCAGTGGATCGACTTCACATTCACCGGAGCGCATCGTCAATGACGTGGTGCTGCACGCCGATAATGAGGAGAGCGATCACAGCGATGGCGAATACGTCGATACAATTGAAGTAAGTTGTATCTCGAGTTCTTTAGCGTTCGCTGATTTGTTGTTTGTTTGTTGTTTGCTTACAGACGTTAGAACCGAAAAAGTACATTCCAAACGGCATTCCTCTAGAAACCACCACACCGGCAATGACAAACGGTTATGTGGTGCACAAATCACGGCCGCGTTCGCGCACAGTCAGCGTTGATATTTCGCAGGAGATTGCGAGTGCTGTGCGAAGCATTCAGGTGGACATAGATCGATTGACGGAGAAGGTGAATGCGGTGGAGAAACACGTGCGTGCCACAAAAGCTGTAATGCGCAAAACAAAGTGGCCCTTTGGTATCTCGCTAAATCTCCTTGCTTTCATCATCCTATGGCCGTTTGTAGCGAACATTGTAATGCGACGGTATAGTGCTAAACGTTGACCACCCGCGCTTTCGTTGATGTCCTTGTAGTGCATTTTCAAGACGAAAATGTTTACTGATAGCTAATAGGTGTCATGTTATAAAATGGGTTACATTTATCAATTAAGATGGTAATTTGAGGTGGTTTGTTGTGATCATATGTTTTTATAAACTTCATACCATATAGATTATGGGCTTGAGATTAATTACGGACGCCAAAAAAATTTGTGCTGATATGTTTATGATTTTGTGTTGAGATTGTAGGTAATTGTGGTCTAATTGTAATTGAATGTTATGTACAGAGTACAATTTTTATATTTTATGGGTATAGAACGTCAAATAGAAATATTATAATTACATAATTTTGTATCCTATTCCTCCAATTTAAAAAAGAAGACACAAATGAAATACTTCCTCTTCATTTTAATGTTTAGTTCAAAAAAATTATTGCAATCACAAGATGTGAAGATATGGAAGAAAACAGAGCACCTATGAAAAAATGCGTCATGTTGAGGGGAAAAAACGTAGCACTAGTTTACAAAAAAAAAAACTCTGGAAAAGTTGTGAGAAATCGCACTCTGTAAAGCCGGCTAAATCCACTTTTTAGCGTGTATTTTGCGGGTCGATCAATCTGACAAAGTCAATTAAAAAATGTCAAAATAACAAACTGTGCTCAATTTCAGAAGCATTTCAATTTTCTTCATTTTCTTCGGGTGATGGACCCGAAAGGCTCCACGACTTGGTCCGTCGTTTGTTTCTTCCTCTTGGTTGCCGCCTTAATTGCGGCAATCAAACTTATTGTATTGTGTTTCATAATTCGGTAATACAAATTTAAGAAAACATACATTAAAAAATATTAATCTAAACACTAGCAGGTCTTCAAATCCATCCAGCACAGAAACTCATGACCAGGAAATCAATGAACAGAGGCTAAAGCAGGACCACGGCAATCAAAGAGATTGGAGAAGCGCAATTTATTTAAGAAACTATGCGAATTTTCCAAGTTAATTCAAACAAATCTTACATCGTATAATGCAATTAACGCACATTTGCACTAAAATAATTTTATTTCTGTTTAATTACCATTAGGCATTTAAACACTATTATAAAAACAAATTAAATGCTTGATTACGTTATTGTTGTAGCCTGTAAGCGTTGGTTTTCCGCCAATGTAAGCACAGTTTTCAAACATTTCCATTGTTGGAGCTTGAAACCATATATTTCGAACACCGTCGTGATTGTCCAAGTTCAACGTGTTCAATTGAAACACACTGAAGTGAAATCGTTTACCATCAGTGTGCACGCATTGCAAGACCACAGGTCTTGGAAGTTGATTTATCTTGTCCTGTTTTAAGTTTACAACAAGTGAGAATTAATTGAGATCATTTTATAACAACTTACTCCAAATTCTTGTCGAGCGTAACTCGCCGCTGCTGTGAAGGATTTCAACAAACTTCTTCCCAAGAATTGATCTTCGGTGACTGCCTCACCATAAATATTACCAACATTTAATGTGTTATAGTGCACAAATAAAGTATGTGGATGTCTCTTATCCATACTTTTTGCAAATGCTGTTAAAATAAGTTATAAACAAGGTATTCCTATAGAAAATCGCAAATTCTTACGATAAAGATTGGTGAATTCATAAATATTCTCAGGTACCAAAGTGATTGTATCATCAATAGGATGCAAAGTTGGAAATTGCACATCAACTCCTTGATTTTCTGTTATCATTTGCAATGAGATACTAGTATTCATAATTGTATCAGCACTCAAATCAAACTGTATTAGATGTCCATCTTTCTCAAATGGAAATTTAAAATGCACATCATCAAACAGTGCTCTGGTGTTAGATAGTTGTGGTCCAGCCATTATCTCAATTAATTGTAACAACTTTGAAGTCATTAATTTCCTTCAAATGCAATCATCAATATGCATTCCAATTGTAATAAATAATTAAACATACATCCTTCGACCAAAACTCACACCTAAATCACGACGATAATTGAACATTGGTCTTAGAGGATCTTTTCTTTTTGGTAATTTATGTTGTTCTGCGTCCAGAATATGTGAATACATAATTATATTCTTCACTCTATTGTCCAATTCTTTTGAAGAGCTTTTAAGAACATAACTTTCTGGCAGGCCCTCATGAATTTCAACAGACTTTACAAGCCTTTGTGCTTGTTTTACACCCTCCAAAAGTACATTGTTGTCTTTGTATGTCAGACAGTAACGATCATGCCAGTTTGGATGTGTTTTATCCATAGCTTGTGGAGCTGGCCCCATTCCAAGAACCTCAACGCTACAGCATACCGATTAATCACGCATCTTATCAAAGTAAAATAGTTGCTTACGGTTCAATTATTCTCTGTTCATTGGCGATATCATTGGCATCGTAGATTGGAATATTCTTAGCAGCGAGTGCTTTAAACGCATTTGTTTCGTAGATTTTTTGCTTGCCCTGTACTTGCCAGTGTTGGCGAAAGTAGCGACCGATGTGTTGTTTAAATAAAACGTGTGTCAACTTCATTTTGAAATAGTTTCTTCAAAATATTTTGGAATTCGCGTATATCGCGTATATTATGCACTCTGATCGGAACACTCGGCACTTTAAAAGGAAGTGAGGTTACGGGGCACATTTGTTTTTAGGGACTTTCTTCAAGTTGGTACGCTTGATTTCAAATTTAAATAGTGATAACTCCAATGAACTATATACATACTGGAACGCTGTCAGCGCCTATTTTCTAGTGTCGAGAGAGATAGAGAGTAGAGGGTAAGTCTGTCCTACTCTCGCATACGCGAGAGAGCGCATTT
>JARJDR010012001.1:0-11291 GCA_030264135.1 Myllaena sp. GC000078 | reverse complement strand
TAATTAAAGATCTCTAACGTTACACAAGGTTGTACTAGGCGATCAATACCAGCATTTACATCAAGTGTGTTTCAAGTTACCAAAACGACGCGACGGCAGGATTGGTAAAAGTTTGACGCAAACGATCATAGCCGACCATTTCAACAACGTAAATATATGCATGGATGTACATACATGCATACTGTAAACGGGTTGTTGTTTCATCCATTTTAGATGCGAATATAATTATTTCCGATCACGACACGCACGCCACGTCTCGTGCGATTCGCGGCCTGCCGCCGCGTGCGCCAACCAATAGTCTCATTAGGGCGCCAGCCGCACGAAAAACGCCGTCATTAACGGTGCACGGATGCGAAGCTATGGCCGCTCCCCACAATGGTTGCCATGCTAAATATGCAGCATTTTCATGTCACGATAAGAACGCCGCGCTGCGCCGGCACCGTTCTAATACGAATCGCAATCACGACAGCGGTAAAGAAAAACAATCCTGGGCGAGGGAACGAAACGCGTAGGTAGGCAATATGCAATATATAATATTCGAATTGGTTTTAGGTTTAGGTTCCGACCCGAATTTAGACCGGCTTGGAACCGGGCGGGGAGGGAGGCTTAAGGCAGGATGCACACGCATGTGGAGAGAAGGATGGTTATTTGTATGTATGCATGTTCCGGTGAAACACAAGGGGCGTTTCCGGTTACGCAATCTTCTTCGGTGAAGAAAAAATACGCGGCGGAAATCCTCGCCGAGATCATTCCAGCGCGTGCCATATTCCACTTATTCCGCACTATTCACATATTGTGGTGGTTGGAAATAGGGGGGAAGCACTGCGGCCGCTCTGTGGGTTATTGGAATCGTTGCGCGATGTTTTGTATGTTGGAGAGGGGAAAAGGAATCATTTTCGGTGATTTTTATGAGACGCCCAACCGTCTTCTGGCACTCCCTTCGGCAATAATACCATTTGGCTTTAAAAAAATAACGGTTGCGGTTGGAATAAATAATTAATAAAAAACGATATTGTGAATTGATTGATGGTCATTCCATTTAGCGCTCGCCATTTCCGCTATTTAGTCGTGTCCACTGAATGCTATATGTACATTCCCCGATGGCATTTTCTTTGCTCGCTTTTTGGCGCACGGCAATAGCAGTGGCAGTATCTTTTTGCGTTTCGATTGCTTTTGGTTTCGTTCGTTTTTTTTTTTGCTCTTGGCTCACGGCGGCGGAGAAGCGAACAAACGCGCCCGTTTTCCACTTTTCATTATTGCGCTTGGGGCCTGTGTTGCTGCTGCTGCTGCTGCAGTGTGCTGTGTGCGTTTTCATATCCAGATATAGACATACAACAAGGTAGCTGTAGGGGGTGGTTGGTTGGATGGTCGGTTGTAGGGTTGGCGAGGTGGATGGAGAACGTTAATCCAACGAGAAACGCTTCTGCCTCCCATGCCACACGGATGGCGCGCATCTTTTCCAACTTCGACTTTTCTCTACTTCTCTATACATACTTCCTGTTCGTGCAGATTCGTGTGCGTGTGTGTTGGACGGCAAGGGCTTGTTTCGTTATTCGCACCGCGCCGCCCGTTCGCTGCCGCTTTCAATTCGCGTGCCGGCGTGTTGCCGGTAGTGGCAGGCGCACGAACCGCCCCCAACCCCGCCTCGCCCACCGCCGCCAACTCTCTCCCTGCCCCCCTTCCCGCATCCAGCAAGCCGTTGCGCTTTTTCGCAAAAACGAAAGGCGCGCGCGCCTCCGGGACACATCGATTTTTATCCGCAACGCGCGCGCGCACACACGATGGAGAAAGACATTCCACCTTTCGCCCGTAACGTGCTCAATGGCGGATAGAGATGAAGACCGGAAAACCGGAATCGGCGACTAAAGTCCGGAAAGAGACGGAGCCATTCACACACCGAGGTGGAAGGTTGGTTTGGTCGCCTGCAGAAATATTACTTTCTATAATTGAACATAAATTTCATATTTTATAAAACCACCAACGCACACCCACAACGGTTCGGTTTCCATTCAACTCGCTTTTCGTTTTTCGCTCACCGCTGCCTTTTCTTTCATTTTCACGCGAGAATGTAAGAACAATTTCCATTTAGATCCGCGTCCCAACCCCCTCATTCATATATAAAATACGCGTTACGCTCGCCGAAAGTGACCCGCACCCGACTCGCAACTAATTTAAATCATAAATTTCGCCAATAATAAATAGCACCCACCATCAAATCGCAAAGTGCACTTTGTTGTAGAGTCATAATTCTTGCAATCGACAAAAGACACCCCTAAAACGGGTGTGCTGCGACGCCTACAGATGGCGCGTCGATTTAGTTCGGAAAATTGTAATGCTCTAATATTGCGGGGCGTTCGAAGACGACACGTGAAAAGTGTGCCGAAGATAACATATCACGTTGAGTGTGCGGCGTGCGTGCGTGCAATATGTTGGACGTCTCGGTGCCGAGCGCGTTTTATGCTTACATAAAATATTTAATAACCCACTTTCGACGCGCCGTTATGCGCATCGTAAACGAGAGCGCAAGGATCACACTCGCAAGAGGACACGCGCGCGACTCGTCCATCTCTTCCTAAGGCAACTATATTGCGCACGGATATCGTTTTATAGGATATGCGTCATTTCTACTTCGATATACATGTATAGCGCCGAAATTGAAAGCGGAACGCCCAAAGTGGGCATAAAGATGATGAACATGTGTCGCGCTTTGGATCTTGGAATGACTCGGCGCGAAGAGGTAAAATTATAATTTTCACTATCTGAAATTGCATCGGTAAACTGCGCGGAATCGTTTCGGGTGGTAGCTTAATGGCGGCCATAACGTACGCGGCTGAATCGCGTATCGTAAAGTTTTGCGATAAACAAATTTTATGCGCACCGGTATCGAATCTCAATGCACAATTGTGGCGCCATCGAATGATCGAATAAGAGGCTGGCGGCGCCGGCAGCGGCGGCGCGTTCGAGTGCTAACGACGTTGATTCGATGTGGCGGGTGGTGGCGGGGCACCCCGTGCCGTCATCTCCATCCAACCTCGGCTACTCGCTCACTGCACTTGATCGACTCTGGCATGCATCACGCATAGATATGCAACCACCCATATTATGCCGCGCGTCTTGTATTGCATAAGTGACGTATGCTCGCGTATGCAACTCATATTGCACCGCGGCTGTCATCGCCAATCGTTTGAACGCTCGTTACGGGCGCAGGTTGTAACTTAATATCGAAGGCATGCAACCATTGAAATTCGTCAACGTCGCGAGGGCGTTCATACTCCTCGTATATCGGTATCGGATATGATGTATCGTTATGGCGCGTTATCGAAAATCTGCGCAGGGTCGAGTTTCGGCGTTGGTGGCAGCATGATGAGGAAATACGTAAAAATAGGATGCACGATGAGTGACACGGCGCTAAAGGTCGTAAAGCAAGTCAGCGTCGCGCGTCAACGTCGTCGGAAAGAATGCGAGGGTTGTCGTAGGTCAGCGCCGGCTTTTATTATATTGCGTTTTTTATATCGGCCGCACGCCGTGCGCCGAATCGTAAAATTTACATAAAACAACATGTTATCCCTCGCCGTTTGTATGCGTATACGACGTAAACGCCGCCGTAAACGCAAATGTAACAAACGTAACGGAGCTGAAAGGAGTGTCCAAACCTTAGTCACACAACATTTGGAACGCATCATTTCTCCAGTATTTATCACACAGATTTATCACAGGTATTTATAATTTTTTATCAACCGTCAGAAAGTGCGACTACACCGCCATCTATGATTAGCCTTAGACGTTAATTTTTCAACGCTCCCGATTGATTTGTTTCTTTGTTGTTGCATAAAATATGTATAATAAATATTGAATGAATATGGTGCGGGCACCGAAAAGCGAGAGACGCGTCTGGCAGCAGCCGGCAGCAGGCGGCCGTGGTGGCGGCGCGGCGGCAACAGCAGCAGCCGCCGCCACTGGCGAAGTCGTTACCATGGCATCAGAGCCGCCCCCGGACAGTGACAAATGACAGACAAAGGGTGACTGCTGCGTCGCAGCGCCCTCATTCTGCCAACCTCCCTCCCCTCCCCACCCTTCCACCCTACATACTGCTCCATAGCCGCCTGCCGCCCGCCCGGAATGGTGTGTGTGTGGCGGCGGCGTTCGTCGTACCAGCGCGCCGCGTTTTACATATGCAGCCGACACCCATTTGTCTGCCGTCACACGGTGTGCGCGCGCGTAGATATGCTGTTGCGTCGTCCTCTCCAGCAGCATCCAGCGATCCTTCCGCATCCACCGCAATCCTTCACATGATCCTTCGTTCCGTCGCGTCGCCCGAATTTCGTGCGTTCATCCCTTCATTCATCCCCATATCCCTTCGTCGCCCTCGGCGCACGCATTCTTCCGGGCCGCCCTTTATGCGACGCGCATAACCCAGAACCCAGAAACCGTTACGGCGTCCTTAACGATTGCGTTTACCGATGTCGATTGCCTGGTGCGCGTCGTCGAAACGCCGAATGCTTATTATTACACTTCCTTTACATCGCCGTTGGCGGCTGTTGCAATCGTCGTTTCGTTTCGCGTTTTCCTCGCTCGGCGCGCGGTATTTTCGTTTTATTTCCGCATTCCTCCCCCCTACCCCCTGCCCCAACGATCGTGCGTTCGACTGCACTTCCGCAATTTGCATCAGCGGGGTTGCGACCCTTTTTTTCCCGCTTGCTTCGCGCTACACTAATGCCCCTAATGCGTTTAAGAAATGATGAATCTCTTTGCGACGACGAGATGTCGATTGGGAATGGTTGTAATGGAATTGAGGGCAAAAGTATGCGCAGAGTGAAGCAAAGAAAAAAATACCGGTAATGATGGCAAGCACTCTGCGCAGAGATAATTGACTGTATTCACGTACTGGTATACACTTTGCGTTTAAGGTTATTTGCAAGTTTTTTACTATTACTTGATAGATGGCAGTTTCGGCGTGAGAAGCATTAACTAGTCGAAAATAGAGGGCTGGGCAATAAAATTTTAATCTGATTCTTCTATACGCCCGTCCCGCGTTACCAACTTTCAATTCCATTATCATTCCCATTTCGAATTTCATTCCGATGCGAGCGGCGGATCCGCAAGAGAGGGAAAAAATGCTGGGAATCGACGGGATATTACGGAGACGAAACGCGGCGGCGGCGGCGGCAACACAGCCGGATGGGTGTGCGGAAAAGGCATCGAATGGAAAACGCGGAAAGCTGTTCGACCGGAAACTTAATTATATTGGATATTTCGAAGTCGATGCGCTTCGGCTCTGGCCGCGCGCCCGAGTTCGGCAAACGCACATCGCCGCCGCCGCCATCGTGGGGGATTTACAATCACATCCATGGAAGCGTGGAGGCGCCCACCCCCATCGCGGTGCGCGGCGCGTGTGGGCCAAAGTGTGAGAAGAGTAGTAGAGCAGAAGGCGGTGGCATCCCTACCCGCCCGGTTCGGCACGGCTGATCGATGGCCCGCCGGCCCCCGCGCCATCTCATTACTTCGCCGCTCCCCGAATAAATCAATTTATCGCCCTGGAAGAACCGCCGTTGATGCCCACCTCCCTCACCCACCCAACACCCCAGTCGACGCACGCACACGATTCCTGACTATCTCGACGACGACGACGACGACGACGACGACGACTATCGCATGGCGTTGATGCATATAGAGTATGTATTTGAGGGGTGGACAAACGTGGTTTAGAACAAGTTCGTATGGTCAAGTTTGGACCGGATTGAATTCGCAAACTATTAGAAATCGTAAAAGATGCGGCGAGCGTGCCGATACATAAACATATCCACGTATAAATCGTGCCAACTGCGGCTAATACGCATGCGCCGCACGCACGAATTAACTTAAACGGATAAAAAAAACATGCCCGCAACTCACGTATGTGATAGCCTCACTCTCTATGTGCTTATATTTTTTTCGCTTGTGTAGATAAAAAAACGTAACGTATTAACCATAGCGCACGTAGCCAACGTAACATTATCCAATTACAAAATTACACGAAATGCCAGGCGCTTGTCATAATTGTAATGCTATTTTCATCTGAATTCTACACGAAATTACAAAGTTTCTATCGTATAAATACCGCGTGCGGTCACGATCTTTGCGCATCAATAAACTGAGATCTTCATAATCTCCAAATTGCGATGAAATATTTACGAAACTGGGTGATTCCCATGCGCGGTAATGTCAAACAGATGTCGCCACTCGTCGCCAGCATATACGTACATATTGACATGATGAAAATAGTTGCGCGCACTCTTGCATCAAGTTTAGTAATTTACTCCGCAACTACAACAACATACACACACTCGCGCATGCAATACGATAAGTTATTTAATGACATCCCCTTCTCTCGGCACACACTATAGCGCACCCCTCACTTGCTATGCGCCCGGTTGGCGCAAGTATGAGCGAATGTGTATAATGAAACTAATTAGTTTATGGTTGATATAAGGGTTGTGGGCGCTCGGGGAGGAACGTATGCAACACATCGATGCGATGCCTCGCTCTAATATAGGTACACATGCGCATGCGCGTGTAGGCGAGTGTGGGTGCGGGTTAGAGGTTAGAGCCATGCGCGCCTGAGCAGAGGTCGAGTGTTTATGTAATAGTTTCGCTTGTTTGGCGCAGAGGGTGCTACCGCGGCCACCGCCGCCGCCAGTGGCTGGGATGGTGTGAGGGTGGAAGGGTGGTAATATTGTATAAAAGCAATTACGCGTTCCCCTAAATCTTCGCTCGTTGCCGGGGCGCTCGCACTCACTCTGGGGTACTTTTCATCCTTCTCCAGCCTGCTCGCCACTAGATGGCGGTGTTTCCCCTCTCGGTGGATGTCGGCCACCATCGGGCGCGTTCACAGCTTGCGCGTTGGTGGGAAGGTCGAAGGGCCAGCCGGTCGCTGAATTGCGAATGTGGTACTCTCGTTTATTGCGCTCGCTACTTACGGACACCCTGAACGCCTGGCAACACCACGTCAATGTGTTGTATGTATGTGCATGGAGGGCGAAGGGTGGGCGACAGTTGGCGCGCTGCACTGAAGCACGGGAGGGGGGAAACGCAGGACCCGGCTCGTCTCGCCAGTTATTAGTTAATCAAAAATAATATTTCCTCGACACTCAACTGCCGCTGCTAGCTGCCGTTCGCTCCTGTGTCGGCTATTAAGGCCGACCATACGCACACACCAAGCACGGGATGGAATGATTATGACGACCAGATTTTCAATCAAAGCGAACACACCCGAAGCGTGGGGACTGCAAGTTTATGGTTATGAATGGGGGGAACGTTTGGGATGGGGGCTGGCATGTTAATTGCCGTGTATCAAAACACGAATACGTTTTCATTACGCAAGTTGCAAAGTATTACAACTTACAATAAACAAGATATAAAAATAAAAAAGTTAAAAATAGTTCATCTGTATAAAACTGGCGGTAATTATGTTGTTGAAAACGCAATTTATCGTTTGACTGGCTTAGTAAATATAAATACGTAAGCGAAGTAATAAATTTGATGAATTTGCGTTATTAATTGATAACCATCCGGCACTATTAAGATTACGAATAGTTGCAGAGAGAAAGAAGCAGCCCATCAAATGCGCAGGGAAAGATAAAATGCGATAAAAAGGCGCGCGAGTCATGTATAAACACGCATAAATTCACATCGCATGTGCATTGCCAACGATAAAAGTGCGTTTATAATGCGCTCTCTCATCATTATGCGCCTTCACCGCGCGTTTTTGCATTCCGCGCTGTGGCCGCCAACGTTTTGCATTTCGCCCATTTCAGCATGGAAAATCGACAATATGTGCGCGCGCGCGCGCCGGCCCCGCACCGACCCCCGCCAACCCACCGCGTCAATCCTTTATCTGATCAATAAATAACGCAATTAAAAATGTAAATTGCGAGCGCCCATGAAATTTCGCCCGCCCCGCTAATATAATTAAACAGCGCGCGCGCGCGCGCGCAATTTTCCTCCTGCATACCAAACAGGCGCATGCATCGACCGCAGAGGCCCATGTATTATACATACCACGAATGCGAACGCGTGTGTGGATAGGTAACCACGCATTGGCGCTATGATACGCACTCATACCGAATGCGAAAACCACATAATCGCTCTTCCCGCCCCGCCGGCCGACGCCAGCGAATTATTCATACAACGCATGATGCTGCATGCAACAACTAGGAAATTTTTATCAAGCAATTAAAACGAAATGGAAATCGTCAAACTTACAATGTAAGTAATTAGGTAGGTAATACTTACCTACTACTTTGTTGCCGAATTCATTCCGATACGTAATTTATGAGTTGTGAGCCACTTCGATGGAAAGACAAAAGACTTGATTTTTCATTTCATTTAAACTTTGCTGCGTGTGTCCACTTCATCTCGTTGTTTGTCGCGTCTTTTAAACTTTTCTCCCGGCACAAATCCTATGTATATTTCATTTTACGACCACTCTCCCTCTTGTTTTGAAGTCTTCGGCGACAACCGCATCCTGCGTTTCTTGCGATTTGTTTGTTTGCCCCGCCATCCGCACTGAATTATCATCGACTTGACTCTTACGCGGCACGAGCGCGATTTATTAACGGTCATTCCACGCACCAGAGGTTATGTGACCGCTGTCATAATATTATGATGCGCGTTCATTAGATGGCGCGAAATGCGAAATTAAGTGATTACTCAACGCGGGCACACAAGGCAATTGTGCGCGCGTTATCGCAATCTAAATGCATCTAATCTAAATTAGTGCCGTCTGCGAGAAAAGTCAGCATTCATCTTTGGGACGGAACAAAATGGCGATTAAGCGAAAATGGCGTGTGAAAATTACGGCGCGCGCGTTCACCGAATGAGTGCAAGCTAACGCGCGCACGCAGAGTGCATCGTAAAATTGCAACAATAAACACGCGCATACACAATACTCGCGAGGCGAGCCATTTTTGTCGCATTTCGCGCAATAAAGTTGGCATAAAATTAACTGGCGGCGAGCAAACGACCCGCTACGGCGCGCCGGCTGCCAATGCGGGCGTCTGTATCGCGCGATCGGTAGTTGGCGCGGAATGGATTTTCTACGGTCCACGCCGAACGATAATAACTGATTGCGCATTGTTTGCGTTTCGCATTGCAAGACGCGCGCTCGCCTCCTCCGCCACCGTCGTCATCGTCGTCGTCGTTGTGTCGTTACGCATTTAATAAGACGCCATCCGGCCAAGTGCGATGTAATTGTTCGTTAGAATCGCTTTATTACGTTCCAACATTGTATGCTAAATAAACAAAAGATCACAAATCGAGATGCCACCATCAACCTCTTTCTCGTCTAATTAACTTTCATTTCGAGGGCGCGTACACGTAAGTAATCGATGCGCAACGTGCAACTATTCTTATACCGACGACCCTTGGTGTAGTTTCCGGTTGGTTGGGTGGGCGGTTGGTTGGTTAGTTGCGCAACGCGCGGGTGGCGTTTGGGAGTGAGGCGTATCAATAATGCAGTGACAGCCGTAAAGGTTAACAATGTCTTAAAATATTCAACATTCGACTGTCAGTTTGCGCGCGGCGCGCTACTGGCTGACGTCGGCGTCGGCGTCGGCGTCGTGTGTCGTTGTTGGGTAATGGTAGGAAATGCTCGCGTTTTATTTTATTAAAAGTCTCGCGGGTCTTCGGTGCGGGTGCGATCCTCATTCGGCCGAGGCGCTTCTCAATTTTATCAATATTTTATGATGACGTTTTGGTGGAAGTTGCGCCGCGTCACACAATCGCGTGATGCGCCCCTTCTTCATTGTCTTTTTGCTATTTTTGCGCAGCGAAATATACAACAAACACACGTTTTTGTTTGCTCATGCACGAAGCTCGACTTTCACCGACATGCCGTAATATATTATGTGACGGCCTGTTAATAAATCCGGGAAGATTTTTTAATTAGCCGCATTTACATATCATATTCGGCGCCTTCCCCGGCCCGGTCAGGTGCAGCGCATTCACTTCCTGCGCGGGGGCGTGCGCTCTCATTACGCGCGGCTTTTCCTCACTTTAATGCGTAATTACGCGGACGGTAGCGCGACGCCGACGCCGACGCCAACGCAACGTCTTATTATAATAAATTACTTGAGGGGTGGGTTTGCACGTCGTTACCAAGGGCGGCAGGCTGGGTGGAAAAAAAAACGGTGCAATCAGCAATTCGTGCAAACTTAAAATTCTATCCGATTGCAGCATTATTACCATGTTAATGGCCTCATTAAAAAAACCGCTTAAAATACAGTGTCAATTTGGTATCCGCGTCGCCTGATAAATGGTGCGCGCGGTGTGCAATAACAACTGCAATTTTTGTCGAGCTGCTGGACATCGAATATTTCGGATTTACTTTAATGTCCTGCACATTAATCATACCGGGTTGGGTGGGGGGAGGTGGATGGACCGCTGCATTTCGGTTCTCTATCTTTAATCCCACAGCCTGCTGCCCCTGATGGTCCACGCGGGCGCACCCCACTGCTGGGCAGGACGCTAATCAGATTAGCTCGGATTGGGACGCTTTATTTAAGCGATGCGATGCAATGCGCGCCGACCGTCGACCGACGACCATCATATCGTTATCGGTTTTCGTTGCGTTCTCTTTCTGCGCTCTGCTTCTTTCTCTTTCGCTGGTGTGTGCGGCGCAATTAGATGGTGGAATATTAACCGGTGGTGTTCTGGTGTGCTGCCGATAAGTTACGTTATTTGCATTCGGTAATGGTGAAACGTGCATTCGTTATGAGATTAGAGCAGTACCGAAATGCCCTCAGGCCGGATTGGGGGATGAGGAAGTATACGTCGACAATGTGCGTATTTTCTCCTACTGACACTGATGGTGATTCACCTACAAACACTGATTTACGGCGTTTTTCTGCTAATTGTCTCTATACAGAAGCATAAATAAAACTGAAAAACTCAATGCCAATGCGTATTATACTAGCTGATAGCTGCAGTATACTTGTGTATTTTGCAATTTAGTGAATTTATTTGTGCGGATGCAAAACATTTTCTCGAAACCGGAAGAAATAAATGGTGTGATCTCGTCGTCCGGAAGGCAACCTTCTCCTTCCTCCTTCCTCTGCCTGGTCTTAACCGAAATGCAAACACAAGAAAAAGTGCAGATGCATCAGTGTGCGAATGTATACTCAAACGTCTGCATATTATCAACCCCGGGCGCCCGCGTCGGCTGCGTTTGGAAGAGAAAAAAAAATAACGTGGCGGAAAAAAATTCGTTCGACGCTTCGGCTAGCTACCCCCCATCTTCCCCTCCCACTCGGGGG
>JARJDR010011999.1:0-23397 GCA_030264135.1 Myllaena sp. GC000078 | reverse complement strand
TCTTCGTGCTTCCCACGGCCGTTGAGAAAATTAGCTTACTTAAGTTACATTACATTCTTCCGCGACCAGCCCCGTAATACAGCAAGTTAAATCACTCTTTCGAATATGCTCTAATTACTTAAAGGAGCTTGCTTTAAACTAAACCATTTTGTAGTTGGTAAGGTACTCAAATTTGTTGCCTTTGGCACATACATACTGCAAAACTAACCGAAACAAAGGTCTCACGTTCATTCGCTCGCCCTACGGTCTACAATCAAATCCACAGTGAAATGGCACACACAACGACCACAACGAATATGTACAAACTAAATATTAAAACACACGCGGGTGCAACGCCGTCCCTCCCAACCCCTGCATTTACACACTCTTTCATATCGCCTGTAAAACTATATTGTTTTATATATATTAATCCTTCGAAATTTACTTTACGGCCCGTAAGCCAATGATCCCCGTCACATCCTAGCCCTGGTCGCCTATAATGTCCGCCTCTGTCTTCACATCGGCGATGCCGGCCATCGCCTTCGTCAGCACGGTGGCGTCCTTCAGCGAGAGCACCTGCAGCACCTGCGGACCGCCGTCGCCGCCGCTCTGGATCATCATCGGCGCGAGCCCGCCCTGCGTGAGCGTCACCGTCGTCGTCTCCATGCCGTCGTTGCTGTTCGGCTCCACCTTCGGCACCTGCACCATCGGCGTCATGCAGACGGTGCCGTCGCTGTTCGTGTGCAGCTGCTGAATGTTGGCGACCATCGTCTGGTACATTGCCGCCGAGACGGGCACGGTGATCACGCCGCTCACCGGTGACTCGCAGAGGACAACTGCGGAACCACGCGCGTGGCATGATGGGGATGATGGCATAGAGACGATGCTACGGCAAAAACTACTGCGGGGCGCCACAGCCGCCATGCTGCACTTACCGTGGCCGTCCTCGCCGGTAAGAATGAGCTGTCCCTCGGTGTTGAGTGTCGCTTCTGTTGGCAAATAGCAGATTACAGATTGGGGTTGAAGAGAGGTGTGTGCGTGTGTGTGGTGACTTACCGGATTGCAGCGTCGCCATGCCCTGAACATGCGCCGTTGTGCCGTCCGGCAGCGTGATGATCGGGTTGTTGGGGTCCACCTGGACGATGCTCACCGTACCGTCAGCATTCGTGATGGTCTGCAGCACCGTCGGCGCGTACTGCAATGATATCTGGCATCATGTGCTGATTATCCGAATAAGAGTGCTCCATTGCGCGCATGCATATATATATATCGCTTTTCAGATCGATAATAATAATAATTCGACTACAAAACCAAGCTAGCACACACCCACGAGCATAATCGGGCCTCTGGCTCTATTCGTTACCGAAATCAAAAAACGCTAACAACGTAATCAATCGAGAATCGAACGAACGTAAAATGAAAAACACGAGACAACATCGAAATATATGTATATAGAGAGCAAAAAGAGAATTTTTGCAAGGTGCTACGAACATCGACGTCGGAACTATAGCCGGCGTGGTCGAGGCAGACCTGCGCCGACGAGTCGTCGGGCGAGGCGGCTATGATCTGCGGGGAGCCGTTAGCTTGGATCTGTATCTTGTGCAAGCCGGACGAATGCATCTTCAAAACGGTACCAACATTAGCGCTCGCCGTCGCCGCCGCATTGGCCTTCTCGTCCTCCTCGCAGAACGCCGGCAGTAGGTCCTCACGGCCGTGGTACTTGTAGCAGTTGATGACGATCTGCCGGAGCGCATGCGTCCATGAGATCTGGAACTACAACAATTTAGTAATTCACACTGTCAGTGCAACCAGGTTCAAAGCCAGGGTCCCTAATTGAAGAAAAAAAAATCAGGGCGGAGAGCGCATTTCGACGTGCACGCCTGCAGCGCACTATCGCTACCTTTTGCTTCTCGTCCTCGCTGCGCGCGTCCATCCGCACGTTCGCCCACGGCAGCTCCTTGGGCCACCAGATGGGGCGCGTCGATTCGCGCCCCCATCCGGGCTTGCCGCGCCCCGTCGAGTACTTCAGCATCAGCGGGATGAACGCCCGCAGCTGCGCCTGTGTCATCTTCTCCACCGGCGTCGGTATGCCGTCGATGATCAGCGGCGGCAGCTCGAAGAGCGTCGGGTCGTCCTGCACGGGCGGCGGCGCCTGGTGCGCGAGCGCGCTCTCCAGCTCCTCCATGATCATCGACTTGAGGTTGCGAATGACGTCCTCGAGCGGCTTGGCGCCGAACACCTTGTAGCTGGTGTTCGGCTTGCCCGGCGTGGCGACGAGCACGATCGCCTGCTGGCCGACGCGCGTCGCGAATTCGTCGATCGTCTGCCGCAGCTTGCGCAACAGCCGGTTCTGTTGGCGCTTGCGGATCGACGGGTTCGTTTCGAACGAGTGTGGCCGCTTGCGCTTCTTCGAAGAGACGATCGCGGCAGCTGCGGCGACGCCGACGGGCCCCGCTGCGGCCAGCTGCGCGGTGACCTCGTCGTCCATCGCCGCCGACATGAGGTCGGCGCCCATCTCGTAGCCGGAGCCGGGCGACGACGGGCACGCGTCGTCGTCATCGTCCGACATGCACATGCCGCCACCCGGCGACGACTGCACGACCATCGTGATTTGCTCCGTGCTACCGTTCGACGTGTTCATCATCACCATTTAGGTGGCGCGCCCGCGCACGTTGGCGTTGTGTCCAGCTGCTTCTGCTCCTGCTGTAAGACCACCCATTAATAATCGATAATTGATGGACCATATCGCGTTATCATTTTTGGCCATTCAGTTACATAATGATAAAGCATCCCCAATCAGGTGCTAAGTAACGGATTCGAACATGTCGATGCGCAAAGTTTCGCGTTCAACATAATACAAACAAACGGTGGCGAATATAGGTAGATAGGTGCCAGGCGGTCGACATTTAATCATGGCTGCTCGCAACCCTTTGCTTGGAAAACAACCCCGTCGACGAAGGCAATCGGCGCGGCAAACAGCGTTGGCGGTTGGTTCGTTGGGCGCAAAATCGGAGACGAAAAAGCCGCGCGCGCCCAGTGAAACCAAACGAGAGTACGGCTGCGTACGCACCTGCGTGTATATGCCCTGCTCGAAAGCGCATTTAATCGGACGAAAACACGATCGGTGCCGCGCAGACACGCTGCCTGCGTCGGATGCGCGCACACACCACTCGCAATTCAACAACCGCGCCGAGAATTCACAACACTCTCGCGTGCTGCGCGATTTCGTACGGCGAATTCGCACCACGTTTGGTGCGCGGGGCGAGTCGGCCCTACGGAATACAAGAGGACGGCGCCGACGACGATGGGGGGCTGCATTCGACGGACATTCGTTCGTTCGCGCTTTCTCGCCCCCCGTTTTCGTACGTACGTCACATCGCGTTGGCTGGCTAGCTGGCGGCCCACCGGGATATCGATCGCGGGTAGGAAAGGCGCATATCGCACCCGAATAACACACACGGCACGCGGCGCACGCACACACGTGAAGGCGCATCCCGAGAGGGGTGTAGTGTTTCGACTCGACGCCGCGAACAGCCATATTTGACGAGTCTGCGCAATTCCCGTTTCGGCGTTTTCCCGCGTGCAACAACAAATTCGTATGCGGCTTTGACACGTACCTCTCCTCTGCGCTGCGGCGCGGCGGTTTCGAATCCTGGCGGCGGCAACGGACTGGCAGAGTCTTGGGGGGCGCTCCGTCGTCGACGCAGAGCGCAGAGCACGAAAAATGGTGGACGGGCTGGCGCTTGTGTATATCTGCTGCTCGTCTAACCTTAATCGCGCGCTCGGCGACGACGACGACGACGACGGCGGCGAGCCCCGCGCGCGCGAGGAACACGGTCAGCGAGCTAACCGAATCGCTTCGCGTGCCTGCGAAAAGCGCCCTCTACTAAACCGTCCAGCTTTTCATGTTCTATGCGTTTTTAGCGGTATTTTGGCAAAAATCTTAGATTTTGGATTGCAAATTGCGTTATTAATGCTAAATATCGCACAGGAATGGAATACGAATGCTATGAAGTAGACAGAAGTTGAATTTAAGGAATTGTTTGGGAATAAGATGCAAATTACAAAGTTTGTGTTGCGTCGTGTACGTTATTTATTTAAATTTATTATTATTCGACAAAGCGCTAAATTACCGTTTGGAAAAAAGACATAATCGTATCAAAAACTACTAATTCAGAGCAGGTATTAGTCAGTAATTAACAAAGTACTCTAACTTCTTGTATAATCATTGATTTTCACTCACGAAAAGTTAATCGAAGGTAAAAAATTGCAATTTGAAAAATTCAAGCCAAGATTAATTGGTTAATTAATTAGAGGTCATTTTGTTTGAATCAACTGTTGTTTCAGCTGGTATTGTGGTCAACATGCTCGATATATTTGCAAATATTTCGATTCCGTTTTTAACGCATTGGCATACACGAAAGAGTGGGATTAAACTGATAAGAAGACCCTCGCCGAATACAAAGTCCAGAATTTGTCTACCTGTGCGGCCGAGTGGCCGACAAACGGCAAGTGTAGTAATGCAGAAATTCGCGTTGCGTTCGTTGTGCGTTGTGCATCTTTGCAAATATCGCGTGATTAATTAGACATTAGACAATTACGGGAGGAATTACCAAAATTTGCAGTGTGCCTGAATACTTACGCATTGCCTTAGTTGCTAGTGTGCCGAATTTGTCTATTTTCTACGCGATGCGTAAGTAAGTAAACATTGCGGTTTTTGACGTTTTTTTTTTCTATTGCGGACATGTTTGCAACAATACCAAATAATATTACGTATTGTAGCATATAATAACAGCACAATGGTAAATTAAGGAAGAAGTTGGTTTTATTTAAATATCCTTATATTACGAATACGAAATGAAAACGCAACCATTTCCAGTCGATAAATATATAATATATGATTTTGAATTAATATAATTAAAACTATGCAATTTCGTTTAAGATAAATATTTATGTTATAATAATCATGGTGAAGTCTATTATGATGTTATACATATAACAGACAACAAACATTTTAGACTTTCTCGTGTATACATGTGTGTGAGTGGGTGGTGTGTGTGTGTTTTTATTGATGCGATTATGTCTTGTATGATATCGTTTGCATTCGATTATGTCGTGCCGATATTATTTCAGTTTCATTTTGATATAACCACTCGAAATTTACACTACACTTGACCATTATATGCATTTATGTATAATTGATATGAAAATGTGTCGGCAATTTGTTTTTGTTGTCCAGCTTATTATGTGTCTTCTTAAAATCCATTCGGTGAATATGTGTTTGTTTGCGTAGGCGTGTGACCCCTATGTATTTAATACTTCTTCAATTATTTAATTTTCGCATCATTCTTTTTGTTTCCGTATATACATACATGTACAGCACCGAAGAGGAGATAAAACGCGCGCGTGTACATTATAGATAAGAATACAAAAAGAGTATGGTATCATTTCGTCCGAGTAAGAATCGAATCATTGCAATCATAATCATAATTGGTAGTAATCATAATTTAAGATAGTATTTTTTATATCTATAACTTACTTACAATTAATTATTTGTTTTAAATGGAAGACTCTGTTTTTTTCTTTTTTTTTTCTCTCCTGCTTACACATCATTTTCCAATCATCTTAATTAATTTCTTCAACTCTTCTTGTTTAATTTCTTACTTCTCTCTCTTTGTTTGTTTGTTTGTTTGCTTGCTTGTTTAGTGTTTAGTGTGTTCTCTCTTCTTTGTAGTTGTAGTTAACTGCATACAGAAAGTGCGTTGCAATTTGTTCAATATTTTTGTCGCTCATCACATCCTACTCACTCAGCTAGTAGTGATCGTATCAAACACACTAATATAATCTCTTCTTTTGTAGTATTTTATGTCTGCTTCGCTAATAATAATTAGTACATACTTGAAACACATTCATACATTATTCGTACTCATCGATCAACATAACACTTTGTTTTCGGAATTTACATTATTACTTCTTTTATGATATAATAATCCACGCACAAAAACTTTCGTCGTAGAATTAATTCGCCTTTTTGTTGGGTTTCAAATTAATTGCATACATCATTATTATATTAACATTCGATTTAAGAATTGGCTATTAAATTGAATGATTCGTTAATGGAATTATTTAATTATCCTGTCAACGGCTGCAACATTTTCGGGTGAAACTTTTAATTGCCTAATTGAAAACAAAACCGCACGTGAATCATGAATTACCCACTAATGGAACGAAAGCCATTGTTGAATATCTAACGGCTTTTCCCTTTTTCTTCTTCCTGATGAAGACATCTACAATTTTATTGTTCAGGTTTTTTTTTCGGATATGTCAGATTCTTTTGATATTAATCTGAGGGCATTTAATTGATATTCGCCGTTATTGCGCACATGAACAAATTGGCAAAACGAATTGAATGTTTGTGGATAGTTCAACAACAACATCTCATGTTCTTCTCATCTCTTTGGGTTTGTAGGTTTTTACACTTCATTAATATTAACATATTTCTTATCATATATACAGCATATTAATTTATTTATTTGGTATCGTTTAGTTCGTCAATTGCAAACATTTGCATATGCGCATTGCACGAATACGAATTCACCCAAACTGGCAAAAAAAAAAACAATCAAGACAACTTTCACGGCAAGAGTTTTCTCGTCAGCCCGCTTTTCATCATTTGCATCCTTTCTTCTGCGCTGATATTGATTGAGTGAATACGCATTCAATTATTGTTCTCTCAGTATTCATTTCATCTCTATATGTTCATTAAGTACTCGTGCAATAAGTAAATCACAAAAAACTTGCCAACACCAAAAAAATATGTACCGGAAATGTGAACCGTCTAATAATGCGCCTAATAATGCGTTGATTAATGAAGCAATTAAACGCTGTAATTTCTTCTCAGCTATGGAGCAAGGAGCTGAATTAAAACAGCCAGTATAATGAGTATTATTATGCGCTAATTATGCGCATTGTGCGCATCTGGTTATTTTCACACAAATTAAAAGAGCGATTCGATTTCTATTGTCGACAAAACAAACACCGGGGCGATATGCACATATGCAAACAATCCCGATCTCATGCTGCTTCTTCTTCTTCTTCTTGACTTCCTCACCGCACGCAATACTAATCGTAGAAAACACACCCAGGCTAAATGTAAGCATACGCCAAATCACTCTCAACTAGATAATCGCCTGCTGATCACTGATCACATTCTTCCGTATTACTTGCTTCGGTATTGTCAATTCATAAATTCGAAAAACCAATCGAAGCAAAAATTCAATTTTTGCATCCTATTCGATATCCTGCACCTCTTTCCGTTTCGTGTACTTGCTACATAGCAATCGGTGGTTCTTACAATTTAATACAAAAAAAAACTTGGCTTTGACGTGGTTTGTTAGTTAGTAATTAGTAGTTTTAATTTAGTAGTAGTTGTAGTATAGTTGTAATAGTTTGACTTTGGTAGAAGTAATTCTTGTCTGTCATCATTGCATCCTTTCGGCTCAAAAACACTTTATGAAGTATTTGTTTATGTAATAGTTCTTATTCTGTATTCAGTTTTTTAGAGTATATAAGCTATGGTTGTTTAATCTAACATAGTTTCTTCTCAGCTTTGTCTTCTTTTTGTCTTAAACCGAAGTGTAGATTTTACAGAAGGTGCTGTGCCATCCATTCATCCATTATTATTACTATTATTAATATGTATACGTTGCTTCATTTAATTTGCTTTGCTTTACGTCATGTGTCTTTTGTTTTAGTTAAATTCAATATGATTTGTGTTTTTATTGTCGTCCCCGTGTCCCCTCGTCCCGCGACTCGCAAATTGTATTTATTGTATTAATTATTACTCGTTTAACGTTATTATTTGTTTTCAACAATTTGTGTAATTCGTTAGCACCCCGCCTATTAACTACTCCCTATTTGCGCTTCTTTTCGGTTATTTCTTATCGTTACAAACAATCAGTCCGTTCGTTATCTTTGCAAAAATCTTCCTCACTCATCCTGCCTGCTCTTCCCCTTTCAATAGTATATGTACACGTACACCCAAAAAGTACATTTAATCTCGTTTTCTTATATAAATTATATAAAAAATTTAACTATACGCCTGACCAGTTTTCTCATTTTGTTGCAGGAATCATCATCTCTTTACAAAAATGATACTTACACACATATTTATCATGTACGTTTCGTATGAGAGATTTGCATCATTCGAGGATAGATAGAGAGACAAAGAGAGAGAGAGAATTTGTTGCAAACCTTGTTGCCCATCCAATTAGTTGGTGAGTGATATATAAGTTGTGTTTGTGCGCAGGCAGACGCAGGCAAATCACGCGTTTCGCACCAGCACGACAATCAGCAGCAGCAATGGCAGAAGGTGTTCCGTTGTAGTTGTTGTCCGCGCGCCGGCGCCGCATATATGAATTTCGATTTCCTACATCCAACACACAGCCAATTCCATTCATTTGAGTAGGTGAAAGTTATTTTGAAAGCGATTGCCTTACCTCCGGATGATAATTAATACATTTAGGCGGTCGCCGCCGGTAGAGGCTCTCCTTCGGCTTGTGCAGACAACTCCCGGCGTTGCCGTTGCCATCGTAGACAATCTCTTGCGGCGCGATACTCAACTGCTTGCTGCCGCATGGACACAGCGTGTCGACCACCAGCAGGATGAGATTACTATGCGGCACCTTCTGCACGCTAAACGGCCGCTCGCACCCCGTAACGTGGCAATTGGTGAGTTTGCCCTTCAGCGGATTACTCTGGCCGCTCGTGTTGAGTCGTGACGGTTGAAGGATGTAGAGATCGGTCTTTTTATCGCATCGCCGTACGCCAAACTGTCCCATATCGACGCCGTCAAGCGGGTCGGATTCAATCGGGGGTGTTACGAAGGTGGGAATGTTGGGGAATGGGCCGGCAATGGTGTCGAGGTCTTCCGGTGATGCTTCATCCGGGTTGTATTCGTAATCATCGTAAACATCGGCTAAATCATCAAAATTAATAGTTTTAGAATAGTTTTGAGAACACTTATAGAAGACTTTTACCTTCTTGTGCGTAGGCAAGGCCGTAGGCAGCTTTCACCAGGCTTGTGTAGATCGCCAACACTTTCGTCAACCAACCGAATAATAACGGCTACGCAAAAACAAGGCGTTTAATAACAGTCATCTAGATTTTTAGATTGTTAGTTCTTACCCGAAATTTGGTGGCATGCGCACCATAAGTGCTTTTACTATTCGTACAAGCGCCCTGATAGTCATACACCGGCACCTTTTTGTAGATCTTGTCCTGAACTAAAGAGTCCATGATGGTACCATCGATCTGCCCGAAGAACCTTCCAGTATGCTCAGCGGTCTCCGAGATAATGATGAATCCGTTATTATCAAGGATGTAGCAGTCCAATTCATCACTTGCGCAAGTTTTCTTACATGCCGCTGTATTACCCGAACACTAAACCATCCAACAAACAATTCATTAAGTTCTGTATCATTCTCATTAAGTGTTAATTAAGTGGTTTTACCGCTGAAGTGATATTTAAGAAATGCGAGGCGAGTATAGCATGCTGGTATTGCAGACCAACAACAGCAGCCGGTGCTCGATGACCCTTGTGCTCCACAAACACGGCATGTGTGGCGGTGACCAAGGGCTCACCAGCAGCGCCCACGTCAAAGGGCACCGCGTAGACGAAGCTATCCGGCTCGATGTAATGCTGATCCACTGCGCGCTTGTACCACGTTTCGTCCATGGCTCGCACGTTGGTTTCACTGAAATGCCTACCCACCCAGCGCACAATTAGCTGTTGAAGGTAATATAAAGAGAATAATTTACGGTGCACTGGTATCGGTGCGCTTCATGTGGTCCACCCATCGCAACAGCCCGCTGCGTGTTGCGACGAAGGACATGGTCAGCCCGAACATCCGAAAGCCACGACTGCAATGAAAACACCGGAGATTAGCATCAACCCCAGACGCTCTTGATCAAAGGCCAGAGGTAAATAACTAGACTAATCCTGGAGAGCATTGCTAAGGAATAAGAGTTCTCTGCTCGATGGTGGAAATGCTGCAAATGCGACCGCTAGATCAAATCTATATTTACATACTTACATAGTTTCGATCGGGCTTGGAAATAAATAATTAGTGGCAAATCTAGCGGCCGCTAAGAAACACTCAATGGTACACGCAGAAACCATAACTAACTTAATTGAATGCGCGCTAGACTAATGTAAGAAACGAAATAGCCAAACAGAAAAACGCAAAACATCTTGCGCAATTGTGGTGCATCACATCATATTTGGGTTTCGTCGTTATGATTACATTACCTTTGCAATAAAACCAAAAGTGTGGCAATCGGGCTAAAATTGTGCAGAGAAGGAAAAAACACGTAGAGAAAAACACACACACGAGAAAAATCGATTAATAAATCAATATTGTACTCCATTTAGTCGGGTGAGAGTGCAAGTTAAGAAAAAATAATTATATAACGCACATTTGGTTGGTGTGCGTGTGAGTTTTATTAATCGGTGCGGCATCAACATCATCATCAGCAAGTGTTGAAAGGGTTGTGTTGATTGGTTTTCAGTGCGTGTGCTTCAGTGTATGAGTGTTTGGGTGGGATAGCAAATCGATAATACGTACTGCTCGTCCTCGACGCTCGACGACGGATGCGTATTGTGGCGCACAATCTCCTCGGTGACCTTCGCGTCCAGCACCAGCGATTGCAGCAGTGTCTTGTCACCTGGAGCAAAATAATTATCAAAAGAAATTCAAGTGCCGGGGGGTAAACATACAAAAGTAAGCGTCCTTGTCCAGCTTGGCGGAGACGTGATGATGTTCGCGTTGCGTTGGCAACCGTGGTCTTAAAGACATCCACTTCCATCCCGGCCGGCGGCTGCGTGTGAGGAAGTGCCGGACGCGATCCTCGGCGTTGCGGAAGCGCTGCGCACCCGACGATCCACTGCTATACTCGCAATACACCCTAAATAACCCCACAATTAGTGGTTTTGGATTTGATTTCGCGGCCGTTAGAGTTAAATTACCAATCCGGATGCACCTTCCAATTCTCGTCCTTGAAGTACTCTTCGACTGCTTGGACGAAGAAATGCGTAATATGTGTTAAATTATGGCGTAAGGATTGAGCGAGCAATGGATACCTTTCTGGCTGAGTTTCACTTCCTGCTCGGCGATCAGTTCGTACATGCCGTACCCCTGCGGTAGGGCGATGCCCAACGAGAACGGCGTGCCCTCGATGGGGTTGTAGAAGTAGTTATGGCGTCGCGTTGTTACTCGTCGCTGGAATCGATTTATTAATCTCCAGATGTGATTGTCGATCGATGATCGTGTACTTACCATGTTATCGTAGTGCACCTTTACGCCAAACTCCGTTTCGCCCGGCTTCTGATCGATCATGTCATGGCGCAGCTGAAAAAGAATCGACACAACGCGCCTTGATTATATATTTCGGTTGCTGGTAACATATTGAACCGCCCGCCCGCCCCCGCCACACATTGCGTGAGCTGATGGATGCCTCCAACCCTCTTACACGCGACGAGAGGGTAGAGGGTGCCATATGGCATTTTCTTTTGCGTTGTCAAAGCAATACCGCAAGAAAATTAATATTGAAGCAAACAATCGATCCTTGGGAAGGAAGTGTGAGCGAAAACGTGTGAAAAGTTCCCCTTTCTCTTCGCTTCTGCCGAATTGAGTTAACATTATGTGTTTGCAACACTTCAAATATACATTTTCGGATATCTCCTGCTCCTCTTCCATCCCCTACACAGCGGCGTGCTGGAGGGCGAAATTTCCACCGTACCACCGTGATTCATGTTCGACGGGAGGGGGGCGGCGGGGTGTAGATGAAATTTTCATGATGTAATTCACTTGCCTCGTGCGCGGGGAATGGAGGAAAAGAAAGCGCGTAACGCCGGCGCCGGAAATAACTCGCGCGATGTAATCGGCAACTTGAGATAATTAGTGTCTTATTCTATGCGCGCAAAAATTGATTTAAGCGGCCCGCGCTCTGGCAATGGAATTATGCAAATGGCAAACATCCATTTCAACCCGAACGGAAGCAACGAACCAACGAACCGAAGTAGTTCCGCACGCCCGGGGGGGGGGGGGGGGGGTTTTGGGGGGGGGGGGGTTTTGGGCAACGTCAACAGCAATATACCCGGCGCGTAATTAATCGCTTGCGAATAACTCTGCTAACTACCCGCCGCCTCAGCCGCCGTGCGGAATTCATAAAACATCGAGAGAGCACTTAACCGGTGCGTCGCGGCGCGGCGGTCACCATCGACAGCGTATTATGATTACGATTACGCCACACACAGCCACATAGACTTACATCGAGCAGGGCGGAGTGGTTCTCGCGTGGGCGCTCCGTCTCCGTCTCGATCAGCTCCAGCTCGTTGAGGTCGACGGAACAATACGCCGGCTCTAAGGTGTCTTCGTATTGTTCGTTATTGTACTGCCGGGGAAGAGGAAAGGGTTGGGAAGAGTCAGTCAAATTCAATCATATTGATAACTGCCAAAGTCGTAATATACGTACCAGAGGCCGAAGGTCCGGATGGTAAAGCGCGTGCCCGTTATTATTCACGATGAATGAATAGCCATTAACGCCGAGCTGCACAACACAAAAGCATTATCGGCATTAAGAAAACCTTTCCGCCTTTCCGGCTTGGTGGTATTCTTACCTTATAAGGGGGCACGAGTTTCTTAATCTCCTCGACGGACACATCGGTGCCGACGACGCCCAGGACGTTCGCAACGCGCACCTGCGGTCATAATCAAAAGTTAAAATCCTATTTACGTATGATTTTTGGTGGTATACCGAATGATTCCGTCTATCGAACACCGGGGTGGACACCGTCGTCATGAACTGACCCTTCCTGTCATCACTCAAAGTATCCGGCTATAAAAAACATATATCCTTGAAATTCCTTGTAATAATGCTTATTTTCAGGGGTCTTACACTGCCACCCACGTAAACCGGCGACCATTGAATCGGATGATCGTTCTGGTACATCACTATGGGTCGTGCCATCACCTCGATGTACTTGAGCACCATCTCCATTGCTTCCGCTTCGCTGCTGATGCGTGTGTAGTATCCTAACATAAGCGTAATGCAGCTACAATAAGCAATCTTGTACGAAAGGGGATGGTATACCTTTATTTTCGCAGGCCATCCAATGCATCTCCGACTGACTGCCGGCGTCCTTGCCGGCGAGGAACGTAAACACGCGCACCGGCCGATGCGGCCAGTTGTACATCTTGAAGATGTCCTTGAAGTTTCCTGGCGGGCCGTCCGTAATCAACATGATGGCTTGATTGCATTGGCAGCCGTTCCCAGTGCGATTATACTAAAGTTACATCGATTTTTACGTGGTTATTAGGTTCACCTGGTTAATAGTTAGGTATTACCTTGTGCAGAATTTCAAAGCCGGTTACCAAAGCCGAAGTGAAATTCGCAATATTTTCCGGACGCAGAGTGCTCATCGAGTCCTTCAGTGACTGTTTATTCTCATCGTTTGCCTAATTTTGCGGTATATGTAATATTGTAAAGTAGTTTTTAAAACAGGGAAGAAGGAGTTCGGTACCTGAACAAGTTGATCCCGAAAACAAGATATCGTCTCTTCGGTACCCTCGGAGAACTTGTACACATTAACGAAATCGTTATCGGTAAGCGTGTTAAGAATTGCTTCGACTGTAGCACGTGCAATCGCCGCCGGTTTGCCACCCATCGATCCAGAATTATCCACGAGGATCACCACATCCTTGGGCGACGTGGACGCAGTGATGTACCATTTGGAAGCGCGGAAATCATACACATTGCGTGCGCTTCGTGCGCGCTGCCACACAGCGGCAACATCCTCCGGTGGCCAAGCAATTGCTAATATTCAATTTAGTAATTGTTACTACCATCAAACAAAAGGCTATCAATACCTGGATAACGTCTTAGAAAACCGGCGGAACTGCCAAAGAACTGCCAGGAGAGACTCGGATCGCTCTCGTAGTTGTTCACGAAGAGCGGATCGAGATGCTCGGACCATTGCACACCGATTACCACCTCACCATCTACCGAAATCAACTCTTGCAATTCTTGTAATGCTTCTTGTGTGTAAAAGGGGTAAGATCACCTTTTTCGGGAACATGCGGCGGTAGCAGCACCGAACTGAGGGACGTGTTCACCGGTAGATGCTCGAAATGCGGATTCGGATGCAGCATCATCTCGCGCGTGCCCTCCGCCGGCCGCCCATCCGGCCCGAAGACGTTCAGCTTCTCGGCGTTGTAGTAGCGAAACGGTTGGCCGTTGTCCGATTGCGGGGTGAGTGCCGCCTGCTCGGCCGAATCCATTATCCGCTTGTGAATCGAAACGCAATCAGCAATTAACACCATTAATTTGGGTGCGCGGAGTAAGTTACCATTACGGCGCTCATTTTAAAATCCATCATGTTCTTGACCTCGGCCGCCATCTCTTTGATGATCTTCAGCCCGTCCTTGCGCACTATACTCTTCTCAATGTCATGGTATTTCTAAAGTGTGCATAGATCTTAAGTTCTGGTTTTTGAATAAGAGTCTTGGGAAGATTACCCTTTGCAGTTCTTTCATGCGCGTGAGTCGCCTGCCGTACTCCCACAGATCGACGCCAAACTTGAGCGCCCAGTTTTTCACTCTTCAGACGAGGAGGAAAGCATTGCAAGAAGACAATAAATAGGTATAAACAAGGTCCTTAATACCAAAATTCATCTTGTTTTTGTTAGCGAGCATCCGGATAAGGAGAACATTAGGTATTATTTGCAAGTGTGAATCGTCAAATTTCATTTTAATCATCGTCTCGCCCCTCACTCCTCCCCAGTTTAACCGCCACCATCGTCGTTTGCCGCCGGCGGAAGATAAAATTCCCGTTTTAGTGATATAGATTATATTCCACGCTCTTTGCGCGCGCGCGCGTGGCGTGGCGTGGCGTGTGTATCTCTCCTCCCCGAAAGCAAGAGAGCGGCGGTGGCGGCGGCGGCGGTGGTGGTGGTTCTTTAGAGACGATGGGGGGGTTGGTTGGCGGTTGGCGGCAGCCGATCAATATGCCCTCTACACCTCGGGCTGTGTGTGGCGAAACGAAACGCGATGGCCGTGTGCACGCCGCCGCCGGCTCTCTTTCGTCTTCTGCCACCTGACCCCATCCTATCCCCCTCCTCCCTCACTCGCCTCATACAACCACCCCGTCGGGGATGCGCCAAGCGGACACTGTCCTATCCAAGGATTCGCCGTTTTAATTAGATGCCGCTGCCAGGTTTTTTTTTAGGCGCACAGGCGAAACATAAAACAGCAACTTTATGGGCCCGGTTTGGCGCGCGAATCATACCCGTAACCAACCGACATTTAATACAGAATTTATCTATACCCACTCCAGCGATCGGAAAGAAGGGGGGAATTCGATTTGGTAAGAGACGGAGGGAGGGGAGACGTGATCGCCATGATAATCATTTTCGACACCCTCCAAAATGGTCGGCGGCGGCGAAGACGGGTGGGGGAGGCAGGCACAGGATGTGTGTTACTATGGCGTTGGGTCACGTGTGCGCACTCGATTCAGGACCTCATTAATAATGCAATTTTGCAGGATGCGCCTTAATTTTTTTCTACACACTACTCACTCGTTATGGGGTATATCCTCGTCCTGTTCGGGCGACACTGCCGGCAGTTGTTCGATGAGGAGGAGGACGAGCAGTGCGGCGAGCGCACCACTGCCCAGCCACCGGCGCGATATCCTACTCGTCGTCCTTCGCTTATCATGATGCTCATGGTACTCCTTGATGGGCATGATTTCTAACACACACTTCTTCTGCTGCTGCTGCTGCTGCTGCTGCACACTCCCTATTTGCACGGCACGGCACTATTGCACTGGAATCTCAAATGGACGCCGGCGATGATGCTAATCCTGATCCTGATCCGGGCGGCAGCATTGCCGTGAACACCATTTTTGCGGGGCGCGGGGCGCGCGCGAAAATCATCCCCGGCGAGCGGAAACCATGGCCGGCGGCGACGGGGCGCACATTTTGCACTAATGCACCAGTATGCAATTTTGGTCGTCCACCGGCGACGGGCGACGGGCGGCACACACGCGTTCGATAATTATCGCGCGGCGGCGGCGACGGCGGCGGCGGCGGGTTTTGTAATCTATTACGGCGCGAGCGCGGCGGCGGCGGCTGCCGGATTACCCACCATTCGGCTCTCGCACACTGTGCACACCGCGCGCGTACACGCCGGGGCGGGGGTTGGTTTGCTTGTGTGGCGGCAGCACCACCGACGCGCGACCCTTTCCCTCCCTCCCCCGCTCGCTCGCGTACACACCCTGGCGCCACCTTCGTCCTCTCGCCCCAAAAATTCCAATCCCAATCCCAATTATTTACCAGATATACTATGGTATAGTATAGACGTAAGAAATCAGGATTAGTTTTACGGCGGTTATTGCGCAACCGGAAGTGATTGTCGTACGCAAAATGCATAAGTATGCGATTGCATCACACGTAAAAGGAGAGAGTCGGCGTGACGCCAGGCGAGGGATGAAGGGAGGGGTAAGAGGGAGGCATGCGCGTAATATTGATCCTGGCGTGCCGCCGCGTAGTATTGAAACTACACTACGAACGCGTACGCGATGCGCTCCTGCTTCCCCGCCGTTACCGCCCGCATCCTGGAACACATACACTCACACAGCGGCATCCTCTCTTACTCTATTATCGTCCTTCAAATGATCGCACGGGACGCACGGCACGGCACGCACGCACGCACATGCATCGAGTAAGAAATAGTCATTTAGGGGTGAGAAAGAACAGGATCAGGAGCATATCAAGGACGAATGCAACTCTATATAACATATTTTAACGTATTTCGTGATATGTTTATTTTTGCCGCTTGATGTATTTGTAATACGTTTTCTTGGGCAGCGCCAGGAGGAAGAGGAAGAGGAAGAGGAAGAAGAGCGTGGTTGGAATCCTGCGCTGGTCTGGTTGGCATTTTCATATTAATCCGAGCTCTCCTCGCGAATTGTATTTACATATTTATGCAGATAATATGCGTTGCGTCTTGTATTTGCGGTTTTGCTTTTTGGGGGATGATTTTCTTATCGTTTGCATGCTCTCGGGGATGCATGCTTCCGGCCAGCGGAATGCAGTCAAAGCCGGAACGTACCCTGTGTGTGTGGATGTGCAATGTGCATCGGTGGCATGCTTCAAGCGCAATTGAAATTGCCCCAAATGCAGCGAGCAACCGACAAACAAATGAAAAAGATTATGAAAATATCACGTAAAAATCGATACGCACGGAATATTAAATATTAAAACACATGCGGGTTTATTGATGCTATGTGACGTAATAAAAGTAGGCGAATGTGTTTATCGAGTGGAATTTTATATACATATCTATATAAAGCATGAAAAGCTGGAAGTGAAGCAAACAAACATGAGCGTACGTAGTAACCGCGGGGAGTGAGTGCATTTCGCGCGTAGTACGTGACGTCGACGTTCATGCAAACCGTCACATTATTATAAAGTTTGCTTTTTGTTTCGTTAAAGCCAACAGCTCACCACCCCCCAACCCCATATACACATGTCTATGAAGTTGTTTGACAGTGCTCGTACGTACGTTTATGTTGCTGTTTGTTTATTTTTTTCAATTATAAAAGTTTTATATATGTTTCGAGGGTAATTTCCAACCACGATAAAAGCTAATTACACTCTTTCATCATGGTTATATGTGAATGAGGAATTGTAATTTTACAATTAACATTAACATTAATTACTTGACCTTTTATGGATCTTTTGTGGGTCATATTTTCGACGACTACAAGGTACTAATTACTTTTACTAGCTAGACAAATGTGTGAAAGTTAAAGGTTTTGCAAATGACAAGTTGAAATTTTTGTAAGCAGTACGCATTACGATAGATACGCCGTCGAAATGCTGAATTAGAGAAGCAAAGGTGTAATTACGCATGGCAGTGCAAAACACAGGTACATAAAATGCACTGTTCGTTCGTTTGGGATGTTTTTAGTGTCATCATGAACGCCGCTGCGCGCTCGCTTTACTGTCGGATTGTTGTACATACGTATTTATAATGCAATGTGTTCGTAAAACGCGGCGCGCTGAGCCCATTATCCGTCCGTCCTCCCGCCCGCCAGCGTGCGATTAACACCTTGCCAACACCTGTGGATATTTCTCATGTGACTTATCTGACGTGTGACACGCCATTAAATCTATGCTTTCGCCCTCGTTTTCACCCTCTCTCAACAGTCGCATAAAAGTTAATCTTTCACTAAACACTACTTATTTATAGCACACCAAAATTTTTGAAGTCTGTGTTTGTGAAACAATGCAATCATTTATTGAATCTTTCAAGTGTCTATCTACTATTCATTATGCGATCGACACACATTCCCATAAAATCTCAGCATTCACAATTGCAGCAACAACACACAATGGACGTGAAACATCCGTATATGGATGCGTATTTGATGCTACGTGTCCGCTCTCACTCTCATCGCGCGAAATATACTTTCAAACCGGGATTCCATTTCGCGTTTCGACCGACCTGCAGCAGACAAAGAAACGTTGCACAGTCCGGTGCAATTTTTCCTTCATCGATCGGCCATCGGGGCGCGTCATCCTCATCAGCATCGTTCCAGCATCAATATAAGTAAATGAAACTGTACGGTTGTTGTTGTTGTTGGTTTGTAAATTGGAAGTGGCAAAGCCGATGGGCAGGGAGAGCAATACCGTGACGCGCGCCGTTCACGCTCAGCACACGCAAAGAAGTCCGCGCGTCAGTTCAACAACGACAACGCCGTGGAGTACGCGCGCGCGCGCGCCATTTCCGCTTCGCGAGTCAATCGCAATCGTATCCGTGTAATACGTATTTGATATTAATTAACTACAGGAAGCAAGGATTTACGATATTTATTACTTACTTATGTTATTGGGGTGATTTAGTGTCAAAATGTGCAAGTAGTGCAAGTGTATTGCCCCGGAGGAAACCAAGGATTGCCGGAGTGATAAATGATAATAAAATCACCGCGCGCCGCTCGAGCGAAAGAGGTATAACAGTAACAGTACTCATGCATTACATACTCGACGCGCAAATATAACAACATCACACTTCTCGCCATCGTTCTTAGACTTAGACTTAGACTGTTTCATTCCTCTTGTGTCCACTTCTTCTTCTTCTTCTTCTTCTTCTTCTTCTTCTTCTTCTTTGGCTGGCAGCAAGCGCACTTGTTCAAATCGCGCAAAAATGAATAACGGCTTATTATATACAAGAGCATATTACCCATTTTACTCAACGAGAACTACAAGTTATTATATCATAAACGCCGTCTTGAAATGGCGCGCATAGTGCGCAAGTGATTTATTTTCGGTTATCATGCGCAGCAGTGGGAATTGATATCAAATCATAAATCGGGGTCAGTACCTACTACGTACATGTTGTGCCACGCCGTCTTCGTCGTCGTCGTCATGTAAAAGAGAAATTAACGATGAGTAAAACGTCGCTGGTTTTTGCTTCCTATCCACCTCTTTTTCTCTCTCACTTCGCATCTTCATCATCAGTAAATTTGTGTATGGAAAAAACATTAAATAGAACATTAATTACGTTGGCTGGTAGTTTATTAATAATAGACAAAGCGAGACGAGATGAAAACCGTCAACAAAAAGCTAATTACAGGCGAGTGATTTAAAGGATGGCACGGCACGAAACATAGTAAACTACTTTCAACGGTCGACATGGAATGCTCTTTGGCTTTGAAGCCATTGCGATCGCGAGTTATTCGCCATTTACGCGACAGCGATGCTGTCGAACCAACCGAACGTTCGCCACATAAAAGGCAACTTGCCACTTTATTTACGACGACGCGACGCACGCCTGAAAGATAACGAGTCGCTTTTAAATACGCACGTTTCAATCGTTTCAATCGTTTCAACCTACGATCGTTGTTGTTGTTGTTGTTGATGTTCTTCTTCTTGTGCGTGGTAACTTCTTTTTCTATAACTTCACGCACGAAGAAGAAGAAGAAGAAGTTGAGCTTAATGACGTATGCAACGAAATGGATAGGTAGAAAACGGGCAAAAGAATTCACATTCTCGTCTCGAATATGTGATGAATAGGAGGCAGCAGCCAACGTAGACAAACTGAAGTAAAAGTGAAAATACATGAGAAGATTTCTTTTCTCGGGCACGCGGGCGCAAGCGATCAATTTCGGCGGCAATCGATGAATATTTACAACATCGCGATCGGCAATCGAAAGTTTTCGTGAGTCGAATTTATTTGCAGACGGCATTAACAAACGCAATAGTAAATAACACTTTTCTAATCCATATGCAAATCAACCAGAGAGTTGTTTAATTGCGAAAGTTTCGAAATGCATTCAAAAAGAAGCCAAAGAAAGACATCATTAATCATTGACGCGCATATTAACTTGTTTAAATAGCGATAACGGCGCTGGTGTGGCGTTTGTTGCTATATCGCAATGGCACTGCCGATTATGTGTGTAAATACACCAGACCAGTATTGGTGCAATATCAAAGTGAGAGTTGGCAAACCGGAAACCGATTGCTCACTTAGCAAAACTTAATAACAATAAATTCCAATTACCGATAAATAGTACATGGCGAATGATTAACTATGTGGGTTTCTAGCGAAGAATGAAACAGCAGCAGCAGCGGTAGCTTAAACTTGAGTCGGTTTTCGTGAAAAATGCGCAAACAAATCGTCGATTTGATGGCATGCACGTACGCAGCAACAAATAGGACGACTCTACGCACTCGCGCGAAAGAATGGCTTACGGATTTGAATGGGAACATTGAAAGGTACTTCACTCAACAAGTGCATATACAAACCCAATGCATGTGAGTTTGTTTTGATCGTGGTATGGTAGCGCATAGTTTTGTTCTTTTCAGCAAATACAAGTGCACATAGACGACCACTATTGTACGAATAGTGCGCGTCGTAAAGTTTGCAGTTGGGTTTGTGTGTTGAATGTAGCATGTAAATTGTAAAACGTTTACTTACGTCCCGTCACACGAACCGAATCGAAGCGAAAATCACGTATTTTCTCGCATGAAAATCAAAACTGGCTCTGTGTATAGTATACTATAATTTAAAATTACTTACGACGATGAAATCGCTATTCTTAAGTATTGCACGAATCGCTGCTTTGCATTTCACATTTTACGTTCGTAAATTGTTGTAAACTGTAACAACAAAGCGGAATAAATGAATATCTTTGTTGTATACCAACATTGTACGGACAATTCTTATTAAAAGCGTCTGAAAATTGTCGACTGAGGAATTAAGGAGGTTGAATTTGATGAGTGAATAAGATACATACATTTAATGCGAGATTTTTGATATAAAAAAAGAATTCGCGATGAACAGCTCATCATCAACACACGGTTATTACTTATTATTATACACACGACATGCAAATGCAAAGAAATCTCCTTTTTTCTCTAATGCGAAATACTTGTAAGCTGTAAAATTTAAATTGAATGTAATTTATTTAATTTTAAGATGTAGTAATGACTAAACGTCGTTAGAACAAGATTGTGAAAAGAAGAAGTTAAGAACAAACATTAACACACTTTGAATTTGGCGAAACAAACCGCATGTGTTAATTAACGATTTAATCGGATAACAAACGCATGCAATGAACTCGATTCCAAGGTTACTCATTAAGCATCATATTAATAACAGGATCGAATAAGTAACTGAAATGTATGTACCTATCTCTTGAAATAAGGCTATGAAGGGTATTATACCATAGTTTGCATCCTTGACTTGCAAGCCGCTCCGATTTACTAACGAGCGCGCTCGTGATCTACGCGTGCATTCGCCAACTGCATTCATTACGCTCCGTGCACGTACCTATACATTACTCGCACGCATTGTTGCAATAACCACGATGTTGTAAGAATATTATAAATTCAAATTGGTGTGCGCGCCGCCGCCGCGCCAGTTGGAGAGCAACGTACTTGCCTGATGATCGAGAGCCGCATAGCGAACTTTGCGCAATTATTGTCGTGGTAATTACCGCAGAAACAATACCCTTCAGTAAGTAAAAATAAACCTACCTCATCACGCCGAGAGCGCGATTGGAAGATAAAAATGTACAAACCAAAATGCTTTTCGTACAAAACCTTTGATGGGAAACTAAAACATTTTAAGTATAATCAAGTTGAAAACTTTGCGTTGGAGGTGCCGTGTAGGATTAAATACGCCACAACTAATTTGATTATAAAATTGGATCAGTCCACAATGACGACATTTTTAGCGTAACAAATTAATTACGACGCCAACGCGTTTTACGTAAGCGTGTAATCGGCGAACACCGTCGTGAACGTCGAAGCGTCAATGCTTCTTTTTTGTCGTCGCGCCTAATTTACGGCGCCTGCATCGCGGTGCCATTACAGTTATGCGCAAAAAAGCAGCAGCAGTAACAGCAACACCGAAAAATAATCGAATCCGAAATGTTTCATGCGCCTGCCTACCAAACAACGCGTTGATAATTAAGGTGCCACTCACAATCAGTCCGTCAATTTACTATTACGCGCGCTACGTGTGTGGGTAAGTACGTGCGTGCCTTTCACGTGCTTCTTCCTCACGGGTTTACCGAAAACCACAAAATACCAACGCGAGCGCGGCAGGCAGGAGATGTTATGCGGTCGGTCGAATGGTATTAAATTGGCATTAGATTTATATAATTTTCGAAATATAACGTTATTATGCTGGTGTACACCTAAGTAATGTTATTTTCTTAACAATTGCTTCTTGGCAAAGAAATAACGTCGGCGTCGGCCGCATCGAAATAGAAATCATAGTTTTTTTTTCGAAAATTACATTTCTATTGAATGCGATGATTGTTAGTTCACGAGATGAAAGAAAGAGTATGACCGTATTTAGAATGCGGATCGGCATCAGGATCACGCGATCCATATTTGCGGTGCGCAAATAATCCGAAGGCTGTGCTTCAAGGTTCAAATTTAACTCAATTTTTTTTTGCTCAGCTTCTGTTGATCAGTTTTAATGCAAACCTACTTTTTCCTGAGGTACACTCACGTTATTCTTAATGAACAGAATGTTTACTTAATCATTGCCACATTTAATTAAGATTTGATCAGTAATAACACTTTAGTTAAACACCATGGACAAATAGTGAACACTTACTGACTAAAAGATAAGAGAATTAGTTTTTACATGGTTTAGGATTGTTTAAAAATTAAGATTAAAAATCACTTATAGAAATAAAGACAAATGTGCTCATGGCTTGAGCTGCAAAATGAGCGCCGGTAGACATTCTCGTCATTTTGAATTAAACAACATCATTTGCAAAGCACTACAAACAGCGAAGTATTCGTCTGTTTTGGAACCAACTGGCATGTTTCGTGAGGAC
>JARJDR010011998.1:0-37072 GCA_030264135.1 Myllaena sp. GC000078 | reverse complement strand
GTGTTTAAACTCATGCTCTTTTGTACTTGTTATACATACCCATTTGTTCATAATGAGGAGTTCTGTTAATTATGAAATGACATTATTGTTATACGATTGATCTAGGTACAATTCTTATATATTATTTTGCTTAATGAAATCCTACATGAAAATTGCAAATAAACTTGCTTTTTACAATATTTCAAGTCTTATTCCTATATTCATCTTACAATTAGCTTCAACCACAAGACAATATTTGTGATAATCATTGGGTGAGTTCAATCAACTCCAAATTTTAATGCTCTGCAAATGAATGTGCAATAAATTTCAATTCCGCATAACCTTCATAGCATCGCGTCGCGCGAATTAATTCTTTTATTGGCATCCTTGAGACAGTAACCTACTCGGTTAAAGAATAATGAATTGCCGTTAGGTTGTTTTCATTCACATTTAGGTACTTGGCAAACTTTTATTTGCCTTCTTAAAGATATAGGTGATATTAAATCATTTATTTGCTTGGAAATGAGTTGAAACCAGATTCAACCAGCTTCATTAACCACCAAGAAAATGGTTAATTCAAAATGCATTCATCTGGAGCTTGTAAACAAAGAAGGACGTCATTGCCATTGTCAGCCCACGTCATCAAAGGGCAACGCTCACATGATATTGATTGGAAATTGATAATCGAAAAAAAAAGTGGGGCAAATTTGAATTTAATGATTTGGAATCCACATTGAACTTGAAAGCAGGCAAGCAATAAATTTCTATTGTATACCATATTATTACCAGCATTTCCATCCAAACAACAAAAGCCGTTGGCTGTTGGCTCGGTCGTTCAAATAATAGCAATCCCCGCTCGCGCACTTTACACTAAACACTTTACATTTCATTTACGCGTTACGAATCGATGCCGCGAGCGGACGCCGCGCGCTCGTTGCGCACAATTATTAGAGGGACATATTAATTTTAATTAAAAACAAATTTTGGTCAGAACTTACTGGTTCATACCTAACATTTCCATCCGTCTATGACTGCGCAATAGAATTGCAAACATTAAAGACGTTCATTAAAGACAATCAATGTGCATACTCATGATACTATTAATAAGGTCCAGATGCGGAGCCACGTGCGGACATTTAACGCCCGAAAAACTGATTGTTTTATTGCACGTAATAATGTGTGAATGAAAACAATAAACATTACAAAACGCTTGCTGCCTGCTTGCCTGATTACATGTAAGGTGGTATTTACTTGGCATGCAGGAGAGAAACGTGCGCTCGTTTATTTAGTGCACACAAAAAACAACACATAATGTTGCGCACATACAACAATCGATGGATTTTCCTTTCGTGCATGGTGCATTTGAGTTGCAACCGGCACGAACCGGAGTGGTTTAGTTACAAATGCAATTTTACGGCTGCGTTTCAAAATTTGTTGTTGTCATTCCTACCACTACAAAATGAGTGAGCATTTCAATCAGATTAAAAACATATGCAGGTTTGAAGGGGGGTGGAATAAATTTTTTATTGTTTTTCATATGAAAAATGAGAATTTGATTGAGTGGAGTATTTTTAGGCAAATTGAAGCACTACGTTTTCCAACTTGTTATAAGTACTACTTATTGATTAGGATTATGTACAGAACGATTTTTATTGCGTAAAAATTAACCGTTACTTCCTACTTCCTGACTGGTTGGCATCTCTGGTAAATTACGCAACATGCGACAATTAGGATGCCACCAAATAACCTAATATCCGAGTGGTTGGCCGGTGGCAATCGTTTCCAAATCCAATAAATCAGCGCGCAGCGGGCGGCGGGCGGCGCGACGTTTAAAAACGTGTCGCATCGCCATCGCCACCGCATTTCGTCACATGATCCAGTGCGAAAGAGTTGTTTCGTGATCCAATATCAACTAAATCACACATCACAAATAGTTATTATACTATTATTAAGGGGTGCGAAGTATAGAGTGGTCCAGTACGTTCCAGGCGGAAGTTTCGCTCAAAGTTTCCTTTCTTAAGCGTAGCGCGAATGAAATACCTAAGTTCGAATCGCGAAATCATCCAAATTCAATTTCGCACGTTTCTCCGGCAACGGTTTTCGGCTAGTTATCAATTAAATCACTCTTAAATCAATTGGTTTAGCTTAAATTCGTTTTAAAACAATTAATAAAGTGGTTGTGCTAAATACCTGCAAACTTCAGTCAAGTAAGTATTAGCTTTTACTTAAATCTTTTTTTTTTATTTGTTTGATTTTACTAGATGCATTTTATTGATTGCAATACGCATCAAGAATCAATTCTTGTTGTTATCCTGCATTTTGACGGTCATATGATTATTTCAGCCGGTTGAATGCATAATGGAACCGATGACGATAACAGTTCATTATTGATAGGAAGAAGAATAGTTGCGCAGTACACGCACAAATCATATGTTCGTCTAAATATTAACCAGCATTGTTTTGCCTTGATAAATATTGTCCTTTGTAAATATTAGCCAGTTACTCCCTATTTGTCAAAATCCGTTAAATATCAATCGCCAAATAAATTTTTGCCAATAGGTTAATAATATTTGACAAATATTAACCAATTTGCGTATAGTTTTTATGCAAATTCAAGTGTTCCGTGCTACATACGTGCCCAATCTATGTTGATGAGCGTATTTCACCGTTTGCTAGACAGATAGCAGTTAGATGACCGCGAATTAAGCATATTTTGATTGATTCGCGGATTAATGAGTTGACTTTGCTGACATTACTGTTGTTCAATGGCCTATAATTTTTTTTTCACTCGTATTGTATTGTTCATGCGATTACACTAATTATTTTAAATCGTAAATGGCAAATTGCGAATTGGCATTACAAAAAAATGACAATTTTTGTGGACTCAGATTCAAATAGGAATAAAGGTAGGATGCAATAAAGTTTGATGACTAGTCGCATTATAAAGTGTATATTAGCCGGGACGTTAATTACCATGTGAATAGTTTCTCACAATCAGTTGGGTATGATATTAATTTTCGATCGTGTATAATTTTTCGGTGATGTAACAACCAAAACGTGCATAATTTTTTTTTGTTTGTGAATCACGACGTCTGCGATATGACGAGCAATAAAATTTATTTGTCGCCAGTGATTTATTGCGAATTGTTTTCAGGCTGCTGAATCTACACAATCAAATGCACTTAAAACATTTCTCGCTCAACAGGAAAAGTTGGTGCTGACATTTTCACCGCGCAAAAATGTTATCGTCAAATAATCACGTCACGCATAATCTCAGATGTTAATCTGATAATTACCTATTTGGAGCGCAATAAAATCATAGAAAGTAAAATGTCTAAAATTACTTCACTATTAAATTCTTTGAGTGCATTGTTGAAATTAATCGATGCATCGATTCGTTTATAAGAATAACCGATGACATTTTGTGTATATTTTCGGGCCCCATCACGCAAACGTGCAATAAGATATTAATTAAACTTGAACTTGCCGCATTCGTTGCATCACTTGTATTGCATTCGTTGTCTTTTCTTCCTCTAGCAAGTGAACCGTTCGGCAAGTGAACCAGTAACTAGCGCGATTGCAAAATGTTGAAATTCACCTCGGATAGAAGCCATCAACCGTTATTCATCATATTAGTTGTGATTTTAATTGCAATTAGAAGATGTGGCGCTGAATTGCATAAGAATGATACTGAACAACACTTGAATAGTAAGTATTGATTGGAGATAAGTACTTAAGGAAATATAATGAATGGGAAATTGATACAGATTCAGCTGGCGAATGTGTTGATGGACATTCGGCACTGCGTAATACTTTCGCCTGGCAGGACTATGTGGTGCTTGGTGCGATGCTGGTGATTTCATGTGGAATTGGCGTGTTTTACGGCTTCTTTGCTGGCAAGCAAACTAGCGAAGATTTCCTGCTTGGGGGCAGCTCCATGGGCACGGTCCCAATGTCTATGTCGTTGGCCGCAAGGTATCTATTTTAGCAACTCATAGATCGTCATTAAGCAAAATGCAAAAAAGAAAAAGAAACGATTTAGTAGTCAAGCGTTGGCTGGTTTATTCTAGTTTACTCCAGTGCAAACCGACGCGTTTGCAATTTCGTTAATAACCGCCGACATACTTAACTATTAGTTGCTAGACTGCATTGCAAATCTTATATGCCTTCTTGTATTAACATTTAAGTATTTGTTTGGGTTTCTTTCAGTTTTATAACAGCAATCGAATTGTTGGGAAATCCAGCCGAAATGTACATGCATGGCGCGCAATATTGGATGATTTGCGTGGCGTTCGTGCTCGTGGTGCCGCTCACCTCCAAACTGTACTTGCCCGTTTATATGAAGCTACGCCTTACGTCGACCTATGAATATTTGCAGTTGCGCTTCAATTCAAAAGTGCGCTACGTTGCCAGCGGTTTGTACATTCTGCAAATGATTCTCTACACGAGCGTTGCAGTCTATGCGCCGGCGCTTGCCCTTAGTCACGGTTGGTTTCTTCCATTAAACAAAACAAAAAACCTAATAAAATTTATAATATTATTGATGATTAGTTACCGGATTGAATGTTTATCTGGCCGTCTCCGTGGTGTACGTGGTGTGCATCTTCTACGCGTCGCAAGGCGGTATGAAAGCAGTCATCATGACGGATACCTTTCAGGCGGCTGTGCTAATCGGCTCCATTCTGCTGATTGTCTACTACGGCGAGCATTTCGTCGGTGGCGCTGGTGTGATTTGGTCGCAAAACTATCACACTGACCGTCTTGAGATTTTTGAGTAATACTAAATTTCATCGTCCAATTAGAAATGCTTTAATGAATTTTTGGTTGTAGTATGAATCCTAATCCAACGATCCGGCATAGTTTCTGGTCGGTGGTCCTCGGTGGGACTTTCTACTGGATGACAATGTTCTGTTCGAATCAGGCTTCAATTCAGAAGTACTTGTCGGTTGAGAACATCTCCCAAGTGCGAAGGTACTCTCTTTATAGCTTTCATTTTATTCTTCTAATTGTCTTCTTTTTTAGAGCGCTGTGGTTTTCTTGCTTTGGATTGATTCTAATCTACACAATCAACTTCTACACGGGCATGATAATGGTGGCGCACTATCGCGATTGTGATCCTTTGCGCGCCGGCAATATTAAAGCCACCGACGAAATACTCCCGCTGTACGTGATCGAAGAGATGGGCCACATGAAGGGTGTGACTGGGTTCTTTGTCGCCGGTATCTTCGCCGCCAGTTTGGGGTATGACCTCTCTCATCCACCCCACCGGAAAAGAACGCAATTGAATATTAACACGGCAGTGTTCCATTTGCAGTACGGTAGCATCGGCGCTGAACAGCCTCGCGGCGGTTACCATCCAGGACTTTATCGGCGCCGCGGCCGGTATTAAACTACCCGCCGCCAAGGGCGCGCTGTGGGCGAAATGGATATCGATCATCTACGGTGCGCTCAGCTTTGCGCTGGTCTTTGTCGTCGAGCAGCTCGGCAGCGTGATGCAGGTGGCGATCAGCTTCAACGGCATGGTTGGCGGCGTTACGCTTGGTCTCTTTTCACTGGGGATGTTCTTCCCATGGGCCAATACTAAAGTAATCCTTTACACCACCCTTTCAGCGTTTAAATCTCATTCGATTGGTGCTTTAGGGTGCAATTGGTGGTGCAATCACAGCGCTCGCACTAGTTATCTGGATGGGTATTGGCCAGCAGATTGCCATCGCCAGCGGGCACTTTGAGGAGCCGCTCAAAGCCACAAGCATTGCGGAGTGTCCATGCCTCAATCACACGATTGTCCCAGAATCGCTAATACAAACAGCGCATGAATCCGATGTGTTCTTCTTGTACCGTGTCTCGTTCTTGTGGTATTCTGCCATTGGTTTTATGGTCACTGTCTTTGTGGGCATGATTCTGAGTGGTATCACTGGACCGACGGATCCGCATGATTTGGATATGGAACTTATTTCGCCGGTTATCGAAGAGTTCTTGTATGCGCTGCCTAATGGTTTGAAGGTGCGTTTGAACATTCCACTCAAGACGAATTCGCCGTCGAATAAGTCGCGGCCGACGAGCGGCGATCGTGATATCAGTCTGAAGGGTATCGTCAATGTGACGCTGGATATCAGCGATGAGCTGGACCATAATCATCATAATCATCGGACGATGGGTAATGGTAATGCGGTGTCGCCGGCCGCAAGATATGCGCAAGATGCCGTTGAGTCCAATGGCAATGTACTAAGCAATAATAATAATAATAATGGGGAGGATGTTAATAACACTGAGAATGGTAGACCGATACATACTATTAGTACCTAAAATTTGATAATAAGATATTTATTTCTGTAAAGTAAGAAAAAGTAATATTTAGGTGTTTGAAATGAACAAATTACGATATTTAGGGCACATGATGAATCTGAATAAAACCTTATAAATCCACTCCTGGCGGTTGTCCTTGTTGCGTGGCGCCCTCTGCCTCTGCATAATCCTTAGCAGCGTTCGATCCGTGACGCCCGGCGCCTCCACCACCAGCCACTCACTCCATTGTGTTCCCGCCCGCATCACAACAAACCACACTTCCACCATCCACACGTTCTCCTTTTATCATAATCATCTCGAACAGTCTCTATTCCTCTCTCCAATCGAGTGAAAGTAAATCGCCGGGCAAAGAAATGAAAGTCGTCCATTCGTCGCGTTGCCGTCGCCGCGTACCGACCTCGACCTCGAATGCCCAGTAGAAAGTGCCCGCGCGCGAAGCATGCAAACACTCCATCCGCGTGAACCATCCGCGATTTGATGTATCTCAGTGTGTATATGCGCAAGATGGGGTCGAAGAAGCCGATGGCGATGAGCGCCAGCAGTACGGTGCGCACGCTGCTGTGCCAGCGCTGGTCGTTTCCGGTGCCGATCGTGTGCTACGCCAGCCTGGCGCTCACCTGCTGGCTGCTCTCCGTGCCGCTGCGGCCGCACATCCGCATCCGCTTGCCCAACGAGGCGCCGATGGACGTGCGCGCTGGAGGTGGCGAGGACACGTTTGAGATTCGGCTGAAGAACAGTAACTTCAATTCGGATGATAAACACGCGCACGATGCGGCTGCCGGCGCCGATCCGATCGGCGACACGCGAAACGAGTACTTGGTGAACGTGGATAATAAGGAGAATCTGCACAAGGATCAGGCTGAAATATTGGAGGAGGTTTTCCGCAAGTAAATTGCCTTTGCTGCAAGCTCGCCAAAGGAAGGCTTGTAAATCTGTTGCGGTTTTTAGAGCGGATAAGAATAAGAATAATAAGTTGGATTCGAAAGAGTTGGCCGAGTGGATACGTCGGAAGATTGTCGAGCATATTTCATGGGCGGTGAGCAACAACTACGGTTTGTTCACGCTCATCGACCGCAATCCGCGCAACGGGGTCGTTACGTGGAAGGAGTACCATGCGTACTTTCTCAAGAAGCGCGGGTTTAGTCGGAAGTACGTCAAGCATCACGATGAGAAGCGCCATAAAGGCCTCGAACGCTCTCTGAAAGGTACATTTTAATAATCATTAAACAGCGGGTGCAAGTTTGTGTGATTTTAGAGCAAATTATGCGTGATAAAGCATCGTGGATGGAAGCAGCGCGCACCAATCCGGATGCGCTCACCCTCGACGAGTTCCTCGCGTTCACCCACCCCGAGTCGAGTGCCACCAATCACTTGGCGCTGGTTGATGAGCTCTACGACAAGTTCGATCGCGACGGCGATGAGTTCCTCACCGAGGATGAGTTTGCCGTTCTGCAGACTGAAGGTCCCCTTCATCCCCTTTATCCCTTTTCCCATTTTAATCTTTTGTATTTCATCTTCTTCTCAGGAGCCGAAGATGAGACGGTGGTCATCCGGCAGGATGAAAACGAACGACGCGCTGAATTCCGTAAGAATGTCGACCTCAATGGTGATGGGCGTGCGGATCGCCGGGAGCTGCTGCGCTATGTGGCACCGCAAAGCCCGCGGCATAGCGAACACGAAGCGGAGGCGTTGCTGGCGCTCGCCGATAATGATCAGGACGGGCAACTCTCCTTGGACGAGATGCTCGCGCATCCGAATCTCTTTCTCAAGTCGAAGATGGTCGACACGGCACGCAGTTTTCATGATGAATTTTAGCAGATACTCTCTATGACCGTCCTCTCCACGTTCACACAGCCGGAAGAACTTTAATCAATTCTTAAAAAACACACCTAGTTGTAAGCTAATCTCTCATGTTTCGATGTACGATATTAAGACAAAGAAAAAGACTATTATACACAATCAATTATGGCTATATAATATATGTTATATGATATACATACCTATCGTGTTTTTAGAGTGTAAGGTAAACGAAAAGACTGTTAATTTTATTGACTAATTTTAATGTCTGTGTGTGTGTATATAGAGATGAATTGTTCGTGATACCATCGGATTGTGTTAGTAAGAAAAAGACACTTTATGTACTTGTGGAATTGTAGAAAATATTAAATTTTCTTCGCACAGCAAAAGAAATTGTATTGTATTTTTGCACCTATGCTAGTTATTAACGACACATGTGTGATAACATTAATTAAATCGTAATATGTTCATAACTAATATTGGATTGGTTATAATTAATTACTTTGCAAAGTAAATTTGTTCCCTAATCACTGATAGTGATTATCTAATGATCAATGAGTATATTATATAAACATAGTTGTATTATGGCTGCAACATCAGTTTCTAATCCGGAAAGATGACGAAAAGCTCTTTTATTGTTCTTCTTCTTCTATTGACTAGTAGTTTGATTTTAGCGCAAAACAATGAGGATGAAGACGCAACGCCGTGGTATATAAACTTTCCGGAAGTGCTCGATTTCATCAATTGTTTGCGCTACGTCATAGTAAATGGTGTGCCGTACGTTGTTAAATCTTTGGATCCGTTGGTAATCGACTATTTTACATTGAATTTCACCAATAATTACCTATAGTAAATACATTTCAAACAATTTATCCTGCATTATAAATAATTAATTTTTTTTTCTCAGTGGAAATTTTATATTCGAAAAATTTAAATTATACGGTTTATCACGCATAAAAATCGAAAACTTCTCAATAGAAAACAACCAAGATGAAGTCCTTTACGTCAGGACTGTCCTTAATTACGATTTGGATTTGCAAACCGACTACGATGTGCAAAACGGGAAACTCTTGGACATTGCCTATTTCAAGGGCAAAGGAAATATAAGGTTTATTAATTTAATAGTCGTTTTTCCATTAAAATGTTCACAAACTGTTATTTGCTTAAAGTTTAACAACTAGACCGATTCGTTTCGACACCACGATGACGTTTCGCATTGGACAAATTAAATTCGAATCATTCCATGTAGTCACCAGCATTAAATCGAATGCAAGTGGAAATGCATGGGAAATCCTGATGATTATGACTAGAATATTTATTATAGCTAACAATCACTGGCATTGAACCGCATGCACGTATGAGTTGGTTGATCAGTCGACAACTGACGGCGATCATCGACGATTTCGTCAATCGCGAGCAGGAGATGGTCAGCAGCATTATCGATCCGATTCTCACCGGCATCATCGAGCAGCTGCTCAACGGCCTCTTCCCAAATTTCCTCGCCGAAGAGTTTGGTGCACCACTCAAGGCTTTGTGGGGTATTTGCCAGCAACAATTCGGTCCCACGTTATTTACAAATAAGATGTTGGGGATGAAAGCAAACGAATTGTGAAGCAATTGATTTATTTTGAGTAGCTATAGCCATGTTGGGAGGAAATCGTCAAAGGCAGTGTGGAAATCTTTAAGCTGAAGATTTATATCATTGTAGTAATATTGCTGTCCAGGGAATAAGATTTGATTGACAAGCTTAGTTAAAAACTCGCTGACCGTTAATCCGCATAATTCTGGATCGAGTTTTAATGCGAGATTAATTAATGTTTCGTAGCTTTTGTCATTGATCCGTAATTCATAAAACTGAAATAAAAACGCATTTAGAAGTTATGGTGTTGTTAGTAAGTAATTAAACTCACTTTGCTAACATTGCCAAGCATCAGTTCTATGTTGATGTAGCTCTCCTCCGATTCAAGCATTGCCATCGTGGCACTCGCATTGATTTTGATATTATGGAATGTCGCATTAACGGCGCCATTCCGGGCGTATTCGTCGCCTTGTACAGCAACATCAGCGGCGAGTAGGAAATGCGGCCATACCATTGAAACACTGCCGCTGGCGTGTGTGGCATTAAAATCAATGGTCGATACATTATGATCGAATTTCATGATATCGATCGATTGTATATCGGTGAATTTATAATCTCTGCAAATAAATCAGGTTACTAAATTTCATACATGTTTGGTTTCTTTGACGTACCCGAGAAGCAAATAATTCCATTGCATGTCATTTAGCAGATCCAACTTGCTCTTCATGCGAATTAGGAACTCGTCGATTGCTTGACTAATTAAATCCACTTTAGCTAACAAATGTTTAGCATGATTAATACATTGATAACTTAAATAAAGTTTACTTACAATGATGGTCTGCTGACAACAAATAAATATTGTTGATGGAAATGACGGTTAAAATTAAGAAGAAAATTTTCTGCATTGTGATAGTATTAAATGTAAGTAAGTGTATTAATCAAGAGTAAAACAAAGTATATGGTGTAAATTAATACTTCGTGGCTATTTAAACAAAACTGAATAAGTACTCGATACGAACCGATAAGAGCACATTTTATCTATCTAGCGGATATTATTGATCTCGTAAAGATAATCAAAGTGTTGTTTCCATGTAACAAATATATTTAAAAAGTGTGACAATTATATTGCATCCGTTTTATGTTAAATCTGAAGTGGTTGATCCGAGTGTTGAATTAAAACTGGCATTGCATAATTATTGCACACAAATTACTGAACGAATTGTAGAAAATAATTAAAGGACACTTGAAAGCTCTTGTCCAACACGCTCTTCGCCAACTGTCTTTTCATTTTTCGATTAGATAATTTTAATTAAAAAAGTATTGCGTTTGAACTAGATACTATTCAATTTTAACGGTGGTTCCCACAAAAATTTCAAAAAAGAAATGCATGACATTTGTCGCAGCGCCCTCTATTTCAGTCACGCTTTTCAACCTCCCCCACTTGAATGGCATACAAATTCTCCAAATTTTCAGTTCGCGCAGAATCAAAACAGTTGACCAGATGCCTCTATCCAAAACAGTATCGGTCTTCAAGCATACATTGCAAACAACAGAAAGAAGACTCGTCAAAGAACAGCCACGCACTGTAAGCAATGCAAACGTGTTAATCATCGGGAATCAACTTGTATTGTCTTTCAGATGGGGCGTAAATTAGCCGCATTCGATTTCGACCACACGATCGTCGACGATAACAGCGATATAGTCGTGCGCAACCTCATCGCGAAAGACCTCATCCCCGATTCGGTGAAGAAATTGTACAAGAAGGACGGCTGGACGTCGTACATGCAGGGCGTCTTCGAGACACTGCACCTGAACGGCATCACCGAGCAGCACATAGCAGCGGCGATGAGCAAAGTGCCAGCGACTCCCGGCATGGTTGACCTCATCAAGCAGATGTCTGAGCAGCTCGACTATGATGTGATCATCATCAGTGATTCTAATGCGTATCTGATCAACACCTGGCTTGAGAAGTACAACTTGAAGCATAACATCCTGCAAGTCTTCAGCAATCCTGCACATTTTACATCCAAAGGTTTGCTCAAAATATCCATGTACCACCTGCAGACTGCATGCAAGCTGAGCACAAAGAACCTGTGCAAGGGCCAGATTTTGGAGGAGTTCATCCAGAAGCAAGCTGAGAATGGTGTGGTGTATGAGAGGGTGGTGTATGCTGGCGATGGTAGCAATGACTTCTGTCCCATTATAAGACTGAGTGATAAGGATTTGGCTTGCGTGCGCGATAAATACGACTGCCTGCAGCTGGTGAACACAACGCAGTGCGGGCAACCGCTGCCCAAAACGGGCGAGAAATACGCAATCAAGGCGCGACTGTTAGTTTGGAATAGTGGGTTTGAAATTTTAGATGAGATCCAAAAAAAGGAGTGAACACCTGTTCGGTTGCTGTGCCGAAGAAATAACAGGCTCTCGATATTTATAGTGCCATTTGTGATCTTGTACTGACTCAGTGCCAGGTGATATTGTTCCAAACAATTATTTGCTTTAGCTAAATTTAGTTCAACCTTTAAACATTGCTATGGAGGTCAAATTCTCACAAAATATTTGATGAACTCGAAATTATATTATGTATTTTACATATTGACTATCTTTGCAGGTTTTGCAAATAAATTGAAGGTCAATTCCAAGTACATGTGATAGTATTTCATATATATTTTATATAATAATTTAATTGGTAGATACAATAATATTCAATTATAATTGTACGTATTGTATATATAGATGTAATAATCATTGGCACCAAATCAATAGTAGCCATGCGATCGGAAAAGAACATCTAATAACGATCGTATAAATGATTTCTCCTCAAACATTATTTACATGTTAACTAAATCAAATGGTCAATTGAGGCATTTTGGATCTCAGAATAAACGTTTCAAATTCGTTTAAAAATCTATCAATTGCAAACGTATTCTTACCACCTTTACATAATTTATTTATATATATTTATGTATTTGAATAAATTTTTTATAAATAATAATAAATTAACTAAGACCACATGTATATGGATACAGATGGGGGGCAAATAGATATCCGATTCGGTAAATTATTACGTAATAATAAATACATTCCATTTGTTTATAATTGTTCTCGTATTCATACCTATTTGTTTGCTTCTTATTAGTCGCACTTCTTTACAATGAATGATGTAAAACTTAATTCAACTCAAACGGTAAGTATTATAATAATATTTACACGTATTATTTTTTTTTTCGTAGTTTTACCAGCCATTTAATCCTATAATTTTGAAATTTCAAATACTGGTTTTCCATTGCGCTGAAAAACATTTGTGTGTTCATTTTGTTTATCATATATTTAAGGTCATAGTAATTTACTAAAATGTTGCAAAACGTGTAAATGATCTTCTACTTTAAGTTCTCATTTCGTTAAGTCATTATTATGTATTATATTAATGTTGCTTTTATCGTTTATTATTAATTGTATCATGCAATTCACAAAATACCAGCAAACCACTTTCGTGTAAGTTTGATATTCTGTGAATTCCAGTTTAATACTGTTTTGTTCTTCTTCCACCCGCCCACAAAAAGGTACATTTAAACGTGTCTATGATTATTGATTTTGTATTAATAGATTTATCATTCGAAATCAAAGTCTTCGCCTTCGTCGTTCACCATCGGGTTTTCTCTTGTATTATTCTTTGGCATTCTAGATATAAATGTAAGGTATGGTATCGAGTTTATATATGGCGATTATGACTTCCCTCGTCGTCGGTTACACAGAAAGTACACAGAATAAATGTTATGACTATTTGTTATACTTTTTTCTCCCACGCTAATCACTGAAACTTGCAGAACCGAAAACGACCCGAAAATGATAGGTGCTTGAATGCCATTGCGGATCAAAGGTAACACTGAGTGAGACATCACGAGATTTGCTCTAAAATTATGTGCGACAAATTTCGACTACACATATACATCAGTTTATGCATCGCTATCATTCGTTATGTGTTGAGCAATAGATAATCTTGTTTCTCACCTCCTTCTCCCAAAATAAAATGCGATCAGATTCCATTGCAGTAAATCGAGTAGTGTAGTAGCCATTGACGCCATTATCCGTTTATCCACCAAATTGAACATTCAACAATCAGAGAAGAAGTGAATTGATTCATCCTGATATGAGCGGCTAGCACACCGACTGCATGCGATCCTGTCACAGTATATCCGTTTCGTACACCTTGTTGGTGTTGCTACTCGCCGTTGACGACGTGCTCGTCTCGTTGTCGCTCTGCGTGTTGTTGTTTGCCGCGTTCGCATTGCTCTTCATCGGCAGATTGGTGAGCGAGCCGGTGATGGCCGATGTCGTCATCTGCAGACCCATCTTCTGCAGGATGTTCGACTCGCTGCCGGTTTTCTTCAGCAGCTGATCGGGCGCCGGTGGAATAACAGCGAGCGTGTTCGTACCGCGCTGCAGCTGCTGAAGGCGCGCGTACTGCTCCTGCAACGCTTTCTGTTTCTTTAGCAACTCCTGATGGCGCTGCTCCAGCTCCTCCTTGCGTTTCTTAGTGCCATCCTGCGAGTTGACGCTTTCGCAGCTGCTACTGTTGCTCGCCGAGATGGCCGTATCGCCCTCCGACGACGTGGTGCTCGCGTTGTGCACCTGCAGATTGGAACCGATGTTTCGCGGTAGGGTTGCCGACTTGCCATTGGCGCCCGCCTCCTTCAAACTGCCACGATGCGCATGGTTACGGCGCAGCGTGCCGAGGCCAAGGTTCTGTGTGGCGGCTTCAAACTGCGACATTGGTTTCGCCGCCGCCTGCTGCTGTTGCTCGACGATGGTCTGAACGTTCTGGATGTGCTGCAGATTGCTGGCGGGCGAGCGCGGTGGGAGGCTGGGCGAGGTGGGCGACGCCAGCGGCGATTTGCTGCTGGTACGCGGCGGCGGCGGCGGTGGCACGCGCTTGGTGGAGATGTGCTGCAGCAGGTCGGTGTTGCGTTCGGGCAGCGGTGGTTTGCCGCCCTTGCCGCCGGCCAGCGGGGTGGGTTGGATCGGCGGGCTGTTGTCCGTGTCGGAGCCGCTCGGGTACGAGTGCAGCCGGCGCAGGCTGCCCGTCGCCGTACTCACGGTGAGCGTCTGCGTCGGCAGCAGCGTCGCCGAGTCCATGCTGCCCTTGCGCCCGATCTCATGCATGCTCGGCGGATGGATGCCCTTGGCGGGCAGCGACGGCGCCTCGCCGTCGGGCGGGTAGGACACCTGGGGGATTTGCGTGTTCACCGTGGTGGTGGTGGTGCTGCTGCTGGTGGTGCTGGCGTTATTATGCGGCTTGGAGAACGTTTGCAGCTCGTCTAGCAGAGCGTCGAGTGCGTTCTCCGGACGCTGGTGACCGTCGGCGGCGTTGGCGGCGTCTCCCCCGACGCCGAACGACCCCACACGTGCGCCGGCAACGGGCTTCGGAAAACACAAGGGGCGTTAATCCTTACTTATCCGGCGCGCGCCGCGTTCAGCGCAGGCGGCTCTAACATCGTAATTCAGTGAACAAATCTATTTCCAATTTCTTTGCTGAATTTGCACTAGCGCGAAACATTGTCCAATTGATTTACACGTAACATAAAAGTTCCAATAAGTATATAGCATTTCCATTCAAATCCAATTAAATTTTAACGAAAACGATAAAGAATATTGCGTAAATCAATGTGGAGAATAATAAAAATTATTGCAAAATAAAAAAAAGTTAATCAAGAACCATTACCTTTTGTGTCAACGAAATCAATAAAATAGTTTTGGTTTAATAAAATTAAAGTTCACTCAACTACTGGTTAAGTGGTCAGTCTGAAACAAGTATACATTATGCAAAAGAATCATAGACATAGATAAAACAAATCATAATTACGGAAATAAATCGGTTAATTGTTATGCGCAGCATCCAGCATTCGGCATGCAACTCCAAAATACTGCATATACGACGCGCGACGCCGTTAATTACATACATGTCCGCATTGTCTTCATGCCTAGTTAGTTTTACGTACGTACATTTGATTTGATGCAGCATGCGTTTCGGATAGACAAAAGAATATTCGTAAATCAAAATCGAGAAGAACGCAATCGAATGAATACAAGAGATAGTAGTACGTAGATAGATTGATAATTCCACTGTTATTCAATCAGCGGCACACGCCAAACACATTTTTATTACACATTAGTGTTAAGAAGTTATTTTGTCATTTGAGATGTGCTACTGCTTGTTTTATTAGTGTACGTATCGAAATGATCATGCAATTAACAAAAAAAAAACATTGAAAATGAAATAGAACAGAAAAAGGCCAGCACACGATGGAAAATAACAAAACAGATACGAAATGAAGAAGAAGAAGAAGACGCGTTTCTTGTACACAACGCAAATACAGATAGAGCGAAAGAGAATAGAATAGAGATCATCCTTCCCTTATAGTAAGGTCAATTATAACAATATATAGAGTGATATATCAATACCGACAAACCGAAAATCTGTTATAATAGAATCCAATTACTACCAATACAAGTACCCTCAAAAATTACCCATTTATTAAATCAAAGACGATCCGTAATTAATCAAAAAGGAGTTTCGTTGAATTAAAGAACGTAACAAACTATAGACTACGGTTAAAAAGCAATAATATAAGTATATGTTGTATTCCAAGAGCTACGAAATGAAACAAACAAACAAACAAACGTTTGGAAACCAAGCCCAAATATTAAAACAATTAAGTACTTTTCTGTCAGGTACTACGAAGAACGGTTGTCGTCCGAATGAGAACACAGAATACTTGTAAATCAGCGTTAAAACGTAAAACAATCCAAGAACAAAAGGAAAATGAATATAGTAACACACAAATCGAATTTGATCTGAATGATGGATAAAGTACGAGTATATCAATGAGTAAACGTATTGCAATTCCGTCAACTGATGGGTAGACGACACACACACACATACGGTATGCAATGAGAGGTTGATATTCATCTCGGTTTTAGCATTTTAGTCATAAAACCCACCACTCGTTTCGCTCGATTATGTCATACGTGCAAAGTGATTGCCAATGCGTAAAGTGGATGCCAATTCGTACGCTACATGGGAAATTATTCGCAATAATATTATATATCATCGTAGCATTGTTTTTTTTTTCTCGCATTTTGAAAATTGGTTTCATTAGTTTTGCGTTGATTTTTCGGGCGGGTCGGTGAGAGAATTTTCGGTGCACGGTGCGCACAGAGTCTCGTTTTGTGCAAATATAGAGAGGGGTGAATGGTATTTATATAAATATAGTGAACGGACACTGAATATATATGTATATAGAATCACAAAAACATTTCCAATGACACCTTACTATAGGGAAAAGAGGTCAGTCAGAGAGAGCACTTTCAAAATTCATCAAAAGCATTTTCTCGCAACGATGCATTCGTTTACTGCGGCGGGCTGGCGTATCGTATTGTTTTTATGATGGATTAATGGCCATATGGTGGTGTATGTTGTGTGCTTGTTTGTGTGTGTGGCTTCCAAATGAATCGTTGCGAGGTGAGTTTTGAGAAAACCGTTAAGGTAGTAGTTTAATTATAGAAGTAATTCGTAAAAATCATCGTCAAGCCAAATTACGTAAAAGAACTGAACGGAAGAGGCCAAAAAGGTAATATAAGAATAATATAGAAACGAATCGGCAATAGAAACAGTTCATTATCCAATAGTCAATCCAACCAGTCCATGTAATATTTATATAATGTTATATTCATATATAAATATGATAAGTAATAAAGAAAGGAAACGAATTATATATGCAAGCATTGTATATAGAATATAGTAGGATATATTTATATATATTGCAAAATTTGATTTTACTCGTGAGCGGTTATCGCTTCCTTGAAGTTTGAACTCCACTTCCAGCCATACTAGATGGAAAACAAACAACAACGAAATCAGGGGCGGGCGGGCAACTGCGAAATTTTGAGTCGAGAAGAGCACAACGGTCGGTCGGGGTTCTAACAATGTATTTGGTTATTGTTTAATATATCTCGTCGACGCAACCAACACCATTCATCCGGTATTATCAGTGTTACGGTGGGTGTGAGAGATGACAAAAAGCACATTTCGAGACGAAGAACAAGAAGTAGAACAGGAAGAAGAAGAAGAAGAAGAAGAAGCAGAAGAGGGTGAAGACGAACAGAGGAACAAACGGCGATAAGCGATACGAAAACAAAAATTTTTCACTCACATAGAAAACGCTATCGAAATCAGATTTACTGATCATCGACTCTGCTTCTTCGGTACACATCCATCGTTTAAATTGGCTTTGTTTATGTGATTCAACGCATGCAATTGGTTGCTTTTAGGTTTGCTTCATTATTGGCGTCATTTACCTTTAATTCAATTTCATCCGTTTTCTTGCTATGTATTTTTGCTTGCGGTTTATAGTTTATCATTTTTATGTACACTATGAAATGAAGAGACAAAGACTAAGGTGCATGGTATCGGTATGAAGATGACTAATGCCACAGGCAAGATGCAAAGATAGATAAGTATAGATGATTGATGCTATAATAGATGCACACATTGCACATTGTTCTAATTGTTGCGATTACTAATCAAATGATATGAGATGCAAAAAACGGTGAATGGAAAATCAATCAACGAATGAATACGAAAATAAATCATGGAATGAATGAATGAAGGAATGATTGAAGCGGTGGCTGTGAACATGATCATGATGTTAATGAGCGTGTGTTGATAGGTATAACGAAATAGCTAAGGTAACATTGGAAATGCCAGTTTCATTCGGTTTCGTCCCGTTAAGTAATTTTTTTTCTCGTGTAATTTTCAACAATTCTCATGATTTAGATTACATTATTATTGCCAATTCTTTTTGGGAATCCGCTCGCCAAAACAGCTATCTCGTCTTTTGTAATTGTAATTTGTAGGTTTTTCTCCTCTTGTCTTGTTTTGCAGATATCGCAAATATAGTTGCGTTAATTTCCATGCAGGAATTCAAAAGCGACCATCGAATAATATAGGTATATAAGAGATGAGTTCCGATGAATTGATTATACTAGTTGATTATGTTCGATGTGTTTGAGGGACTGGGGGGACGGTGGTAAGCACACTTATTATTATAAAGGAAGTCAAATCCTACCTTGCTGTGCTGCGCCGACGTGGGTGTGATCGGCGCCGGCTCCGTGGGTGATAGACGGCCATCGGCAGCGGTCGCCGAGCAGGGTAGCCGTTGTTCCTGCACGCTTGCCAATCTGCAATCACAATACAACAAATATGAGCAAAACCCGTGATTATTTGCTATCAAAGGTTACCGTTTGAGAGTGACCAGCGTCCCGGTGAGCTTCTTGCATCGCCGCAGCGCGCTCTCCAAGCGCTCAGGCTCCTCCTTGAGGAATGTCTCCTCGCGCACGACCTTCTCCATTTCGGTATTGAGCATCGACTTCATGCCGTCTTGCAGCATTGGGAACCTGTTCACCAACCATCATACCAACATTTAATTTGCCAACTCTGCGTCACTTTTTTTTACTTACCGCAATTTTAGGTCCGCCACCGTCTTCGAACTCTTGCTCAGAATTAGCGCCATGTTTTCCACGTCCGACATGTTAACGCGCGTCTTGCGGTTGATGACATTGCCGCGCAGCTCCTCGACGGTGGACTCCAAGTCGCTGAGGTCGGTCTCCAGTCGGATCATCTCCTGTTTGTACAGGTCCTCCTCGCGGCTCAACCGCGTGCGCTCCTGATCCATGCCTGGGACACAAAATCACTTATTTTCGTACAAAATTCATAGTGAGAACATAGTATTATATTTACCGGCCTGCCAAACTTGCTCGCCGCCCACCATCAGCATGGCGCGTATCTTGATGAAGGTGTCGCGAATGGTTTCTCGCACCGAATGCGCCTGCGCTTGCGACATACGCCGCAGATTACGCACCTCGGCGCGCAAGTCTTTCGCCTTCTTCTGCAGGCCGCGCAACTGGTTGTACATCTCGGGCGTCAGCTGCAGGTCGCGATAGATGTGGCGGCCGTCGTACTGGCCGGGCGACAGTGACGCCGGTTTTGGTGGCGGCGCCGGTTTCAAGCGGTCGCGGTCGCGGTCACGTTCTGCGCAGAAAAGCAAACGGCCGACATGCGCCAATCGCCTTATTTAACACCTTCAATCTCCCAATTTAAACTTTGAATATTGTTTCAACGCAATAATAGAATAATAAATATTATAGTATAGTAATAAATAGATTGAATTGAATAATATGTTGTTTATAAATTAACAATTAAGTATAAATTAATTAGTGCCGTTGTGTTGTTGTAGATTAGTAGTTGTAGGTAGGTATTTGCAGTCAGGTAGAGTTAGAAATTGAAAAAAGAGTTTTGAACGAACACGCATTTGTTTTGTAGACATGAAATAGAGTGAACAACGAACGGATGGATTTGTTTGTTTGATGGTCTTACCCTGTGAGGAGGTCCGAGGAAGAGTTGAAGACTTAATGGCAGGCTTGGTAGGTTTAGTATCCGCTACAGAAAGCAACCGTTTAGAATCAAAAAACCAATGCTTCTTCCTCTGCGCCCCCATCTAATCCATAATTCTTCCACTTTTGACTTTGGTTTGGTTTGTTAGTAGTTTCTGATAGCAGCAAATACTCTGGATGCGGTGTGCCAATGTACTTCATACAGCATGCAATTACTGCGTTTTTAGTGTTTATTTCATGCTTTACAGACATTTGGTACAAGTAAGTCTTACCTTAATATCTAGTTACTAATAACTTGTACTATGTACTTTTAATAAGTAAAGAACTGTTGAAGAATCTTATGATTTATCATTCATTACTCATTACTCACGATTGGAATGAAATAAAACTATTTATTACCACCAAAATGCATAAGTTGCTTCAACATCTTTAATTATCTAAACGATAATTAGCTTTAAAAACTAGAATAAAAATTGAATTAAACATTTCATGCTGCAAAGCAAGTAAGTATTAATAAGAACACAATTAAAAGGACATAAAACATAAAATTAGATTGTAAGTTAATCATATACAAATTGGTTAGTGTAACGCATCATGTTCTACTCATCTAAACAACTAAAACAAATGAAAAAAGTGGATTGGTTCTCGATTGATTGCAAAATAATGCAAACAATATCACGAATCAATCGAAATAATACGTGGTAAACGAAAAACAATTGGAGAAAATCTTCTACGTACATTCTCACTCTCTTTCTCTGCGTGAAGCGTGTTATTGTTTCAAACTAAAGAAACGCGGTTTGTTTGCTTGTTGCCTGCTAGTTGACTACAAAACGAAAATCACCGGATACAAATCGCAAGAAAAATCATGCCAATTGATTTGCAAAGCTCTAGAGAGCAAGCCATGGCGCGCGCAACACACAACAAACCCACCAACATCACAAATTCGTCAAATCAATGCGTGGAACGGCTATTTACCTGAATGCTGTGGGCTGTGCTGCTTCGGCGAGTTCATGTCCGGCGGCTCGTCGCTGAATGAAACCGATTTCTCGAACGAAACCGATTTGTCTGCAAAACAAAAATCAGCAATGCCAAAAGAAAAGCGGATTAATATCCCACGCACGAAGCGCTCGTTAAAATTCGCGTATGTTAGTAAATGATAACGAAGAGTCCATCATGCGCACGTTGAGCGAAACTATATGAAATTAGAGGAAAGTACGAGTAAATACAGGACAAAAAGAAGATTGGATGAATGTCCATGCGTATTTTTTCCTTCTTGAGAAACAATATTATCCATAATACACGCAAAACGATGATGATAATGATGGTTGTTTTTATAGTCGAAGAAGAAACAAGGCTAAGAGGGAGAAATAGACTAAGGGCCAATAACAGTCACATCGATAACAACATCTATCATTTCATTCCGGCTGCGATCTGTTTCTAGTACGTTTCGGTTTTTCGGGCATGCCTAGGAAGTGATCAAATGCCAACTTACGACAGCCGCTTTTGCCCAATTTGGGCGGTTTTGTCTCTGAACGCACGTAGGTGTCATCTGCCAACATACACACACAGGAGATTACGTGTAGCATATTTGAGTGGCGCCGGCCGCGATACAACAATTGCCAAATAGACACACATTCGTTTATTTCCCTTCCGCCACAAATAACTGCTGTACAATTGGTAAGCAAGTAACTAACGCTTTCGAAAAAAATATTGCTAAATATGAACTGAACGCAAGAATGTGGTGCCTGCATGCAACTCGTGTGTAATTTATAGGAAATCAACTAAATAATAATTAGATAAGTAAATAGAAAATGGTATTGTATTTGTTGATGGTTTTTCCTGAGGAACGGGGGGACTGACTTCAGACAGCGATTACAAACCTGCGAGCAGCATTTGCATCGAACACGATGACGCCGACGGCGACATCATCATCATCGTCAACGAGTTCATGTTCACGTCACAGGCATCGTCTGCTCCTGCATGTGTGTGTTCCGGGCGGTCAAACACAACACAAACGCAACAAAAACGCACGGTACGCATCGCCAACAACAAACACAAATTCGTAAATAATCGAAAATGAACAATAGTCGATATATGCATATCTATTATGAGAAGAAGATGATGATAATGATGATGATGCACATACAATAACCATTCCGCTATTAGCCACTATCAAGATGTATCTATTATACTTAAGTTTGATTAAAATGGAACTCTAAACAAATCGTAACAAATCGATTTGTTGCAACGCAAAACACATCGAAATCGAAAAGTTAACAGACATAGTTTTGAAACAAAGCCGACGTGCAGCAAAGGATAACTAGATGTAAACCCTCTGTTTTGCAACTACGTTTTGGATTAATTAGCGTCGGCGTCGACGTCGACGTTGCCCGGGCGTTAATTAAACTCTCGCTCGTGTGTATTGCGACACATTTTTTGTTGGCAGACTATGTTATGTCCCGACATACGTATAGGGGTGCACTCACCTCGGTACGAGTCACGACCGGTGGAGGGTACTTGAAGCGTCGCCGGCGCGTGCGTGAGCGCCTTCTGCACCAGCCCGGTGAGGTTCGCCAGTTGGCGCTCCATGTTCTCGACGCGAATTCTGCAACCAACCCCCAGGCTGTGTGAACAAATGCAAGTGCCATGCCAAGTGGCGCCCCGATTAACGTGGATGCATGCAAAACACATTGGTTTGTGACCGAAGGAACAGGGTGTGTGCCGTACCTCGTTGCGTCATAGGGTGGTGCTGCAGGCGTTGCAAATTGTGTTCGCGGTGCGGGCCGTGGTCCTCCCGGCGCCATTTTAACGCCGTATATCGAATACTCGTCGATCAATTCCGTATCGCTTCAAATGCATCAAACAAAATGTTAGGTAACTATAAAATCTCTGTTTCTTTTTTGCTTGCTACACAGAATTGATCTTGGTGAAAATTGTGAGATGGTGAATAAAGCGAAGGAGGGTAGTAGAGGGGTGTACCTGACTTCCTCGTCGATAACGGGCGTAATCGATCCGGATCGCGCGCCGTACTGGCTGTAGTAGGTCTCCTCGTATCGCGAGCCCCTTTCCGGCGACGACATGTACCCATCTATAATCAAACAAGTCGTCTCGTTAGCACCATGCCATCAACACGCTACTGCGGCCTGTTTAATGATTACGATGATGTTCATGATGATGCTGATAGAGTAGTTAATCATTAATCGATATTAATAGTTTAGTACAGTACCATATATGTATAGTCGAGACAGTAATAGGTATTAAAACAGACAGGAGATAAAACACAAGTACATATTACAATTAACTGTAAGGTGACAGTGAAGCGGTGAATGTTAATATCGTACCAAATGTGATAATGGAGTAAACACGCTCCGGTACATTGGCGTTTAATTATTCGCGTCAGCTTTCGTTGCGTTTGCGGTCAATTATTTGCCGCTGTAGAGTTAATTAAAACCGATTAGCTTTCGTGATTGACTGACAGCAACAAAGACTTTTAGTCAACGGTGCGCGTGCTTTTTTGGACATTTCACAAAATCAAATTGTTGAGCATTCCATTAAATTTATTCCCCGGTTAATTGTGGAAAGGTGAGGTTAGTAATTAGAAACAGCTACGAGGGAGAGAAGATCGAGGGGTAAAAATCGTGAGAGACAAGAAGACAAGACACCGACCTGGTATGCTATAGAGGGAGTTGTTGGGCCGTTGCGCGAATTGCGCAAAGCGGTCACCCGCACCGTCCGCACCGGAGCGACTCGCGCCGCTCGAATACGCACGCTGCGGTTTCGGGGGTGCACCTTTTTGTTTGGGGCATAGAAAGAAAAAACAGTGCCACATTTCACATTTCACATTCGCATATCAGATGTACACGTCCAACAAAACCAAAAAAAAAAAAAACGCAACCAAGTCAAGCGTTAATCTAATCAAACAAGCGCAGTTAAACAGAATCGAAAGGGGAAAAACGAGCGGGGGAGCGAAATTCATAATTACGGCTATTCCGTGGAAAAACAGTGCGCACATTCTTTCAGTCGGATTGTGTTTCGACGTTTCAACGTGCGGCTGACAAGATCAAATATGCAGTGAATGAAAAACGGGATGAAACAGAGCCACTGGTCAAAAAACACACCGTTATGCAAGGAGTGGAATTGGTGAAAAGATAAACGAAAAAGCTGAAAGCGGGGAGCATATCCTGTCGAGTGGAACGACCCCTTAAAGCTTGTATTGCGTACACGCGACTTGAGGACACTGTCGGATGGATGATGGCGGATGAATAATTTACCTGTTGGCAGCGTCTTCATGCGATCCGGAGGCAGGTTGCCGACGGCGGGCGAGTACGCACGCAGAAGGCCGGCGCGTGGCAGGCTGGCCGTTGAACCGATGTAGTACGGGGCGCCCTTTGCACTTCCCTGCAACAACAACAAAAAAATCACTGAAATATTGCAAAATTGTATTTTCGCACTTTCTACACAGCATGGAAAGTTGAACGCTTTCAGACAATTAAAAATAAAAACCGCTGTTTGTCGCTAAGTTGTGGATGTCACCGATTTCCTTTGTAATTAACCGCAAAAACCTAATTTGTTGCTTTTGTAGCACATTCCATATATGTATTTATAAGTCATAATGAGTAAATTATTCGAGGACTATGCTCGTACAGTTCAGCGGAATTAAAAGTCAATAAGGAAGGAACGCGAATTGAAAGTACACATGAAATATGAAACTTTCAATCAAAGAAGTTGGGCTCGTCTTTCGCTGTGAGGGGACGGCTAACGACACTTTTATGATGCATTAATCAAGAAGTGCCCGCGTATTGGGACACGAAAGCCATTTTCAATTTCATCTTAAGCACCTTTCTTTTGCGTGTCCATTGCGATTAAATGTATTTCATGCCGAATATTGAGCGTATTCATTTTATAATCGCCTCAGTGAAGAAGTAAAAGTTCCTTATTTTGATCATTTAATTAACTATATGTATTCGTAACGATGTTTACCATAATAATTATATAGTTGTTGGTATAATAAAGTAAAAGTTTGGGAAAAAAACAGCAAGCAAATTACAGCTATGTTTTTGCGTGAGCAAACATCAATTTAATTCCGCATCCAAAGACAACCCAATCAAATTCCGCAAATGCAATTAAATGCGCGGTGTAAAGTGCTTGGCTGCACTTAAACATTTTCCCATCGATGCAATACGTTTCCACTTACAAAATCGGTTATTTTCCCAACGAGATGAAATCTTTTTCCTATTATGAAAAATATCTTGCTTCAACTCTAATAGTGAAATAACGTAATTTACACAATGGTTATTTTAAGCATCCGGTTTGGGTGTCAACAATGCAATTTGAAAAAGTGTGACATTCACGCAATGAGCACGCAACGCAGATCAAGCATGAACAGATTTTTACGCGCTTGAGCATTAGGCAAGTATTCAGATCACCTTACACATTAGAACAATGATCATCAAGATTGGCCGACCGCACGTGACGCACGGACGTGTTCATCAACGTACATGTACGTACTCTCATTTCTCCGGTCCGAAAACAAGAGCGCGCCAGGTCGCCGCCGCCGCATCGTGCAACTTACACAGTTATCATAAGGTAATATGCAATTGGATATAAGTAATCTAAATTCCGAATAAAAATGCAGCTCCGTGTTTAACATGCATACACGGCATTGTGTGTTGTGCACGCGCAAATGCACAAAACGAACTCATTCACCCAGCCAACGTGCAGCAGAAAATGCGCATATTAAAGTAAAGAGAGACAAAAAAACACAATACAGCCAGCAACAAAATGAATAAGTAAAATAAATGCAAAAGGCGCAGAAGAAAAGCGCACATATACGGAAGAAAAGCGCGATTAAGAGTTTAGACAAATAACAGTCATTAGATATGAGTTAATGGAACGCGCGCGCGTTCATTCGCGAGCGCGGTTTAACCTACTTGCTTAATAAATGACTGATCGCGATCCGCGTGGCGCGTGTTGTGGCGCTTTAGAATAGTTTTCTGCGCGGAGGGAGCATTGTTAAAAATCCAGCAATGATATCAGGTGTTTGGCATGAATGATTAATCCCATAGCATTGCAGTTCGATGGAATTTCAAGTATGCCAATACATGTCTTGCTTGACAGACACTACAGCAAACTTATTTCGCATCGGTATTTTGCTTCTTCTTCTTATTCTTCATCTTCGTCTTCTTCTTCGCGCCTCTACTTTTGATTCTCTTCGACAGCGAAAGAAGGAGAAGGCCACGGTTACGGGGAGCAGTGAGCAGTGAGTGTAATTGGGTAAACAACATCCACATCCAAGTTCCGGTGCTTCTTTTAATCATTACGAAAAAGACTGCCGACCGACGCGGTGGACGTCAGCGACGATAAGAATACAAAGTGCTGTGATAAGCAAGTGCAAATCAGCAAGTGCGGTGCAAGACTTGTTTTCGATGAAAGTGAGTGGATGCAGCGGATGCTGCTGTGCGACACATCTTCTCTGATCACGCAAGTAGTCATTAAGTAAGTGAAAATATCTCTTTGTGAAATCCTGTTTATGCGAGATGAAAAGTTACCTTTGCAATTTCTCTTTGACCGTTAATAATAAGCTAAGCGACATCGTTGACATCATATTCTTTTATTGCGATGAATGTTAATGAATTTAATCATGTCAATGCTTTGCATATATTAACGCCGAATAAATAATTGCAAATTATCCTCTCGGACAGCGATTTACATAATAATAAATACAATTTCCGTAACATTTTCAAACGATTAAAGTAATCATTAACGTAATGAATTTCATCATCTGTATGAACACGAAAACAATTAGCGCATTAATGAGCGATAGCGAAACAATTCTACATTGATGGCCCCCCTTCCCCCTCCCGCATGCGTAACGGTGGATGAGTGCCGAAGAAGACGATGAACGTTTCGAATAAGTATCAAGTTCATCGCTTTGATTTGAATTGTTGCGCAGTCATACTCGTATAATAATGCGAACAAGCGCGCGCGTGCAATGGCATTAAGTAATGCATTAATTCACCGCATTTTTGTTGTACAGTTTGACTCATGCCTCTCTCTATCGTTCACACAGAAGTAATAGCAGCAGCAGTAGCAGATCATTAAACACGATGGAATTAATTGCGCGTCGAGAATTGATGATGATGGCGATGATTCTGATGTGCGCGATTGCGCACTGCGCCGATGGTGGTGAGATTCGGCGCGGTTACGTCTCGCCCTACGATACGATCAACAAAGTCTCCTTTACTCAACGCGGATATATACAAGTATTAAAAAAACTGCAGATATCTTTGTTTCCAACAATACAATTCAACTTTTCGCTGTATTTATTGTTTAGTTCCTTAAGTATCTCGGCGACATGCCGCCGCTGAGCGAGTTCACCTTCTGCGTGTGGATGCGCAGCGACAGCTTCAATTTCTCGCATCCGTTGTTTTCATACTCAAGTGAGTAATGGAGCTAATGACGATTTAGCGCCGTTTGCATGCCGACAGGCGACACTTTTGCGGTTTGCGCCGGCAAACGAGCGCAATGGGTCATCGCATCTTTCCGCACTACTTCCACCGGGGATATATTGCAGGAAACGAACAGGAGCGCATGATACGCGTGTGGGTGAGCGACGGCGGCGTCTACGTGAACATGGCCATCCTCGAGGTGGAGGTCTTCCGGATACCGATCAACGTGCGCGAGAACCACTGGAACCACTACTGCCCCTCGTGGAACGCCAAGACGGGCACGTGGAGCTTTTACTACAATGGCAAACTCATCCAAAGCGGACTCAATTACAAAGTATTTGATTCAATCTTCTTCAAATCGCCTACTTCCTACATTACTCTTTGTACAGCTGCAGAACATCATCATACCCGGTCAGGGCGATATCGTCGTCGGGCAGGAATACACCGACTTCAACAAGGGCCTCGACGATGGCATCGAGGGCGATATCTACGCGTTCAACTTTGTCGCCTCGGCCACATCGCCCACCAGCAAAGCACCACCGCCGATATTACCCAAAGCAGCTAACTATCGCCGACAAATGTACATTCCCTCCTACAACGAGTACATTATGAAACCGACGACAGTGGCCGCGACGGGCGCCTACTACGCGCCTGACACCCCCGTACTTGGCTATTTCACCGCCACCACACGCGAGCCGAAAGGGCTGATGGAGATCGGTCAGACAATGCTCAAGAAGCTGTACAATTTCTTCGATTTACGCGCGCGTTTCAATCTCTTTGGCAGCGGTGGGAAATCGGGTAATGCGTTGGTTGGTGCGCCGACAACGCTGAAATATGTGGCGGCGCCAATCAAACGCGCCTACAAGCATCTGGGGCAAGGCGAATACGTTTACAATGCGCTCGAGAATAGCGATAAGACGCTGGGCATGTTTCTCGTGGAGTTGAGCTACGACAACTGTATGCTGGGCAGAGGCTCGCCGCTCGCTGACGATAAGGTGGTCGTCAGCTGGACGAAGACGCCGGTGCGCGTGTTTGGCGGTGCCATTCTCAAGACGGTTGTACCGTTTTGCAAAAAGATGTAAGACGTAAGTAAGAACGGTGTGTAATGATAGGCAAACTCAGTGACAATGACTTAACTTAAGCGTGAGTATCGTACCGTACCGTATTGGATTGGATTAAAAGATGATAATTTATTTTAATTTTAAGCGAGGTGTGTAAATATTAGTAAAACCAGTAATTGTGTCGTCGAATTAGAGCTGAAAGCGCAAGCTACGAGCAATTAGTGAATGTAATTAGAGTAGTTCCGTTCCAGCGTGTGATTGTTACCCTATATTCTTGTATGGATGATTTTCATTGTTATACATTAATGATTTATGCATATATGTGTTGGCAAATATACAGTTTTTTATTTGTTTTACGTGTGTTACGTTGTTTTTGAAGCAATTTTCAATCAACTCCGGACTTGGCTATTTCACAAACAATTTTCTTCTTATTAATAATGCAACTGACATTACCAACCCAACAGCATGCATGCAACGATGAAGAGTGGAATATCAATCACGATCACGATCCGCTTCGTTGCGACTGTCGTCAGAATTCAAGTACATCACGCATACCTTCTTACTATGCTTCACATGGCATTATTATTACCATCATACATTTACACCGCCCTATATAAACCGTCTATGACGTTAATCAACAGGCGCAACGATCAGCAAATAACACAAACAAAAGTAACCGGAGACTGTGCTTGAATGGCAGGCAAATTTCGTAACAATTTCAACATTAAGTAAAATACGCCCGCGCGCGGAAAATACGGAAGTGCACAAAAACCTCTTTCATTTTCAATAGCACGTCGACGTCAAATTCAAAATCAACTTCAACGTCAACAGCGATGTTGTTTAACGCCGATGCCAGCGTAATTTTATTATATTTTCTGTAGCGCCGGCGACAATGATTTAATTTAGCCGCCGGCTGACTGATATCATCACGATGCGACGGACGTTAAAAGATTTGAATTTATAGCGCCGCAACGTTTAATTAGCAGCATAAAAGCGCAATTATAGAATAGTAAATAAACTGTCGTGAATGAAGCCGGATATCAAGTGAACGTCATGCAGCCAATGATGATGTGCGATAATTAAATATAATGAGGGCATTTTGTGCAATTTGAAAGTGATAAATAATTTCATTTAGCGGCCGTTAATATTTGGATAGCAGTTGCAATTTTATGGTTATCATCATCATCAACATGACACAATTTGCATCATTTTTTTTTTGGCCAATACATACAATTGCAACATACTTGTAGCTGCTGACATCGTTTACCAGAGTTTTATTATTATTCATTTATTGGTCGAGAGTTGCGAATTTGGAGCGAGGTAGATGCACGTGAAACTATTTGCCTCCTGTGGTGGTTCCATTCAATTAGGCTGCTTGCTGTCGTACCGCATACACCACAAAAATGCTATTTATTTATGATAAATAGTAAAGATTGCGGCAACATTAACAGGTGTCATTGAATGAATGGAGTGAAAATGTTTCAAATCGTCCAGCATAAAAAGACATGATTAAATTCCTTTGTTTGATGCTGCAGAAAAAGGTCATTCATAATATGCAACCAGTGGACGATTAAAGTTCGCTTTGCTACAAAATTTCATTACGTTCATTAATGTTTATGATTTACCTTAAAATTTCTGGAATTGATGGATCCATAAAAAGTAAACGACAGAAAACGTGGCGGCGATTAGTAAGATGTAGTAATTTAAGTTTAAATTGTAAAATACGTAACAAACACACAGTATGAAGAGAGTGTAGTAGATCATTAATCATCACCATATTCATTTATGGCAACATGTAATAGTTAAGATTTACGGCGTGTAAATAAAAGTGAATCCAAAGTGTTACACATCTCTTCTGCAACGTGTTATTTCATTCGACTCCATATTTTGGCTATGCGGCAATTGGTAACTAATATTATTTAATATTTATAACTATGCATTAAATAATCGAAACGAAAGTAAGTAAGTATGTCATCAAAATGATTACTTACTTACCTATTATTATTTGGTTTTCGCCATGCCAATATTCATAATTTATATTTATGAACGTATACATTTTCCAAATTCAACAGAATTAAACAGCAAAATATAAAATTTTCACTTTAACTGGAATGGAAACGAAAAGACGTAATCATAGTAATTACAACTGCGTAGCCGTCATCCGCATTAGAAGAACTTGTCGCTATGTAGGTAACCGTGTTGACGATAATGTTCTTTGCGCAAGTCAAAAGCATGCATTTTACTCTCTGTTTTTAAATTAAAATTCTCTATTTCAAAAATCATTTAATTTTAATATCCGGAATCGATATTAAAACATTTACGAGTATATAATTTACTGATAGCTCAATAAAAACCATCCAAGGAACGCGACGAAATGCAGCAATGCAGCAGAAAGTCGTAAAACTGCTGGACACGCGATTACTGCAATCTCTGCGATGCAGAAAAGAAATAAATGAATTTATTTCTTTCAATAAACTTTATCTATTGCACCATGTAAATATTAATTTCCCAATCGAAGATTAGCAACTGGAACCGAATAAAATACAAGCAAGTTTATTTGGATTAATTTTGAATGCATTGATAATAAAATTATGCGTTGCAATCAGAGAAACATAAAAGCGAAGAAATACGGGGGGCGAGTTTGCTTTAATTAAGTGAGAGTTTTAATGGCATTTCGGTTGGTGCGTCTCTCCGCTCCGCTTTCAATTAAATTTCTATGCAAATTGGGTTTTTGTCTGCGTATGTGCGCTTAGACACAGGGTGTGTGTGTTGGCGCTGATTTTCGGCAAAACTCGACGCAAAGACGATGAATATTAAGATGATTTCTTTCTTTCTTTCTGCACGCAAAAGTCGCAAATATTTTTATAAAACTTGTCCGAAATGGAATATATTATTTTTTCATCGTTCATCCTGCAACTGAATGCATAATTTCGAAGCAGTAAAAAATTATATTCAGAGCACGCGTATGTTTGCGCAAACACACTTCCGGATGGTTATTTCTATACGAGTACAATCTAATAATATTTCCCTGGCATAGTCGCTCGATGTCGTAGGTAATTATAGATATGTGAATTACACCTGTTTAACTGCGTTATGGCATATTACGTTTTCGGTCCACATAGCTCACGCAATATTGACAACTATCGATGGCTTTGGTTGGCTTTGGTTTGGTTTGGCTGTGGTTGTGGCGTAGTATTATGCTATAAACTACCGGACACTTTCCGATTCGTATTACATCACCACATCAAAATGTAGAACTTTCTTTATGTGCACTACATTCTCAGTGCTTGGCTATCGTGTACGTATTTTAATAACATTTAGGACATTTTGCAAACCGGTGAATATGTAGAGTAATAAGTACCAAGTGCATATATGCTATTTTACAACCAATTGACAAGCGCACGATTGATTCAATTGCGAAAATGTCCGTTGCGCAGCTCCAATTTCATTGATTTAATTACCGTCAAACTGGTATTCAACTTAATTGCACAAACGCGCACTTTGGCGCACTGAAAATCATATCATTTACTAAAATATAAAATATTGTTAATATTGTAGTGTCCTTTATTAGGTAATCTCTCTCCATTTCTATATGCATTAATGAATGCTTTTAAAGCTGCCACCAATGAATACATGAATATAATTAATCAATAATTTATGCACCGTGACCAAAAAATCAATATCGGACCAATCGTTAACGAATATTATTCAACATTCAAAAAGCCAAAAAAGACAAAGGCCAACCATGTGTAACACGTCGATAATATAATTAGAAAACACGCCCACTTCTTTCACTAGCCGGCGCATTTCTTTATTTCCTTTACGCTAGCATAATTCCTAAAAAGTCCATTAATTCCGGCGTGGCGGTGCAAATTTCGATATTCCTCAAATTACATCATTTCGCAATGTTCGCTAACGTGCAAAACTTCTTCCAGGTGTTAAATAATATTCGATTTCATACGCGTTTCTTGCCAAACGTTTTGCCGAAGCGCGGAAAGGTAAAACGTCGAACGGACACAAAACTAATTAACGCCATTCATTCGTGAATGGTGCGATTAAGTGTAATTGCGCTTCGCTCAGAATTAAATTGTTTCTATTGTTGTTACGTTTTATAATCGATTAAATTATTTACTCTCGGCGCACTGATGTAAGCATTATTTATGCATTCGCTGCAACTTTTGTTGTGTGCAATAATTTCTTGCATTGATTGTAATAAATCAAGCATTAGAATTAATCAGACTTTCTAATAAAATAGATCTCATTCAACTGTCACAATGCAACTCAATATGAACAAATGAATGCAAATTTATTACCGCTCTGCTTAAATTCGCCATAAATCTTCGTTTGCTTGATGGCCCATATATAAATTAATTAATACTGGCGGTGTAATAGCAAACTAATTTAGGTAGTTTACAATCCTTTCATTTTTGTCCAACAGATGTTGGATAAATATTTTCGCTGTTTGTACACGCATTTTACGACTTTCATAATTAATTAATGAACAAGTAGAATGAGATAACGATCTGTTGTTCAAAAATTGCGATTTCTTTCACATTGTTGCGGATAATATCGTAATGTTTGGCAAAGATAATATCTAATAACTACATCGGAAGTGTAATTCTAACAAAAAGTAATCCTTCAATGGATGTTAGGTTCTCTACGCATCGGATCGCAATCACAAAACCAGATTACAGACAAGATAAAAGTAAAAGTTGTTATTCTACCATTTATTATTTTGTTATATTAAAAATTAATTCACGAAATGAAAAGTTGATCGGATTTGTACACACGAATTCTGTAAACGCGCTTCATTCATTATTGTTGTTGGTGAGTCGGAAGAAAACGTTTAAGACGTAACAGCAATGCTTTGTTGCGGGCCGAAAAATAAACTTTCGACGAATTAAATTCGACGAAAAAATGAAAGTAATAATCAACATATATGAGTATAATCCGATAATATTATGAATTGGAGGCATCGTGGGAGATGCGCATTTATTTCACGTGCCATTATTAATTCGAGCACATGTCAAATGAATACCATTTCAGTAAGAACAAAATAAAACTCGCTAGCAATGTAGCCAGTTCTCGGCATTTATGAGCAAAGTGCGTGCTTTCATTTTAACCAAATTAAATTCGAATTAATTTAATAGTATGATAAATTACTTTCGCATTTGCACTTGAAATAATGGCTAATTTATAAACTTGTTATTTTGTTATTTAAAATATTTACCAAGTCTTGAATAATGAGCTATAAAAATGTACTTTTACAAAACATAAGATTCTTTCAACAAACGATATCGACTTAATCAAGGTCGTGAATGTGCCTCGTTTCAATGACATTGGCAATCAGGCACTAATATAGTACCTCAAACAAATGTGTATAAAATCTGAAAGTAAAAATATAACGCGAATGGATGAAGACAATAGGCTATAAATACATAAAACGCGTTGGAATCAATGATGTAACTTGTAACCTTAAAATACCAACATCAGAGAACATTATAATCAATTAGCATTATTCGAAGCAATAAATGACAGACTGGTAAAATCACTAAAGTAATTTGAACTAATTTAATCCCCCCCCGAAAATAGCCGCCCATTATCCCATCATTATTATTCGCATCGCGAGCGCTGTGAAATCGCGGAATTAAATCAAAATTCAGTACGCACAATGCGAAAATGCATCCGATACCGTGCGTAATCGCGCAGAATGACAATCGCTGCAGTGGATGATTTTCCGGCCAAATTTGGACAATTTCCGTCATGTCAAACTTTCACATTTTCGGAATTTGCACAACATTGCTCTTTATTTATTATATATAATTCGCAGTTCTTTGATGCATAACCGTCCGTATCTTGTTGCTATTTAATAGAATCATGAATATTAATAACGATATCTATGCAAATCTAACTTTTGTAGGAGTATACAAGTTAAACTTGAATTCATATATGATAATCACCCATTGATTTTCTATAGTTTTCTATAGCATATTACATATTAAATAACGTAATGCCTTCGGTTTCATTCGGTGAGTAGAAATTATCCTTAGTTTCCTTCGTTTGCGGTCTTTCATGCCGTGCGAAGGAATTACCAACATACATATTTGAAGCATTCATCAGCAACAAGTATTTAACTCACTATCAGCGCCGTTTGATTATATTTACATTCTTGGTTTGTAATTTTTGGGCCTGGTGGGCGGCAGCAACAGGTTCGGTTAATGTTGAAGCGCTTTAATCATCCACCAACTCAATGCGTGCGCATGGAACGAAATACGATATGAATAATAATTGAATTTGCGTTAATTCCAAACTTCTTTCATTAATATTTTGTTGATTCACTGCCGCCTGCAGGCAGTTTTGTTGTTGATGATGCATTGCGCGGCATCAAATTAATTAAAAACTGCCGCGATGAATAAAAGTTTATCACAATACCGCCAGCAAGGATCGTTAGCGCGCTTATAATTTCATCAAGCAAAGTGAAGATGACATAAATAAAGAAGGAAACCTATAGAAATAGACTAAAACTGTCGTCGATATAAATTTTCTAGTTTTCATTTCCAATTAGAAAAACGTGATTTCCAGCAGTAATGACAAAAGGTTATTGGAAAGTAAGAAAAAATTATATTCTTATTATATGCATTTTCACACATGGAACGAATCAATCATCAACGCAAGTTCAAGATTGCAAACGAAAGTGATTTGCGACTTCGTCGTCGGAATATAAATTGTAATTTTTTTGGTGGCGTCCGTTAGCGTAAATAATTTCAAATAGCCTGGCATTATATCGATTTATAAATAGTATTAAAGACAAACTATTCCGCTTGATTGAATTTAATCCAATTAAGCACACGAGTGATGAAAAAAAACAGAATGCATCTCCTCTGGTAAACAGCAATCAATCATCATCACATCACATCGATTGTGTCAAAGGTGTAAATTTCTATATTGCGGCAATAAACAGTGCTTGTGATGATAAATGATTGGGGTGTGGTAATATTGGAGTCATTTAGCCTTGGAAAATTTCATAATCCGAAAAAATACAATCAAATTTTCCCGCTTAACATAAATTCACAATCTCATGCACTTTCTATTTGTAAATTCCTGCTATGCATAAATATTTTTTTACAACTGTATGATACGAAGAATGTAAGAACATGAAATCGTTTACTGCAATAATAAGCGTAGTGCTTGCAGTAGTTAAACATTTGTTGGAATAAAATATAAATAAACATAATTAAAAACGCGCAATGTTTAATATGTGCGTAATTAACTCTTGTACACGGTAAAACGGCAATTATTACAACCACAAATGGCTTTAAGTAAATCAGAGGGAGATTGTTGTAATGTGTAATATCATTACCGCCAAAACGTCGACCGATGCAAATCGCAAAGGAAAGCAACCTTGACGCATGCTCACTCGCACTTTGCGTTAGATTCTTTCCCAAGTTTTATTAATTCTCCTCCGGAATCAAAATGGAAATGTAATGGATTGAAATTTATGCAGGCCAGAACTGAATGGGTTGTACATAGGCGTCGAAGAGTGTATGCAAATTTAAACTATAACGCGTGAAGACGCAGTAAAAGTTTAGCGGAATTGAAATTGAACAACGTTGCGTTGCATTGCGTTGGTTTGCGTTACGTGATACAACGTTCGACGTTCGATTCACTTTTATCACCTGCGCATCCATCGCGTTTGTTTTATTGCCAAGCGTGTACCCATTTCGCGTGATTTAATTCCTTTGTTTTCGCCGAAAATAGCTTTCTTTGTGTTTCAACACGTTTTCTTCGCGAAACTATTTACATTTTAATCCGTATTATGAGGTGAAAAATGAATGACTACTGCCAAGGATACTACGCTAGGACAATAGCATCAATTCCTTGGGGCTCGCTGAGCAATACGCTGAGCGCGCGCAATAAATACAAGATAGTTTGCTATGTGTGGCGAATTTATCACTATCAGGGGAGCATTAAAATTAACTGTGACATCGAATTTATAGACTGCACGCAATGCACCCCGACCTCTGTTCTTGCTTGCCAAATGCAAACTTTGTCTCAGAAGAAAAACAAGCATATCTTAAAAGTTAATTGATTAAAATAAAATGTAGCAATTAAATTGTTATCGCATCGCAAAAAACAGTTTTCAGTTCATTAACCAAACCATAAATAAGCATGTCCATACCTTTTTGAGCAAACAGCATTAGACCGCGTGATTAATGCTTATAGCATGTAATTACCAACGGTCCAAAATTTATACGTCGCACGGCAATAATTAAATATCGCCCACGATCTATCCAGTTCCATTGCGCTTGCGCTCACTTTTCATTCTGCAACAGGCGATCCATGAAATTCCGACCATTAATTTCCACCGTGATTAATAAACAACGTGCACAATTGACACCGCATTAACATGCAGCATTTTTCGGCTAGATGGAATTTCAATTGCGAAATAC
>JARJDR010011995.1:0-17061 GCA_030264135.1 Myllaena sp. GC000078 | reverse complement strand
TACGAAATTACTGTCAAATAAGTAATCAAGAATTAGTGTAAATTTTCATTCATAAAAGCTTTAACAAAAGCCTGTCAAATGTGGTTTCCCAGGTTATATTTAACGGATTGCTAAATATTTAATTGGCCGATTTTGCGCAATTAAATATTAATCGCCAATAGTGTTAATCAATCGTTATGAAATCCGATTTTGCCCTTAATCAACGATTTATGATTTTATTTGATTTGATTAACGCTTGATTGAAATCGGGCATTAATGCCGCACCCTGTACTATGTATGGCAAAACTACGTACGGAGCGGATATGCGGATGGTTAACTCGTACGCGCGTTGTACTCGTAGTATGTATCAAAGGTGCATTGTTCTGACACGTCTCCACACGAAACAATATCCGCGGTCCATCATGTCTGTTATTCACACATAACAAATTTGTGCTAGCTATACAACAAGCTATGTGATGTAGGTATATAGATCGAACAAAGAATTTTGGCGTGTCTATTAAATTTCAATTAGTTGTGGAGAGAATGGAGTAAAATTGAATAGCGATAACAACAACGCATCAAGCACTTCATTAAGTTAGCGTTGAAGCGTTGATAGATCATCAACCGCTGAATACTGACATTGATGATAATTTGTTTATGTAATATGTAATATAAAAGATGATTCAACTGCCAAAAAAATTATGCAATTCCACAGCAAACCTTCACTTTTGTGCATCGTGCAACCGCCACGCCGCGCCACGCCGTGAGCCCGAAAAAAGGTACCAATTATCCACGAGCACGTATTTACTCTCGCACATAACACACCCTTTGCCCGACGGGCATTGTTTCTCGCCCGAAAGACGAGCCGGGCAACAATTTCGAAATACTTCGCATGCCAGACGAGAGACGTGCTTCCCATGGTGGAGAGATGCAATCCCTCCTCTCTCCCATATCACATCGCCTTGATGAATGCACATGCATTTCGTTGCGGCCCGAATCGTGATGCATACGAGTTGTATCAAGATGCGGCGCGTAGTAGGTAGAATGTGGCGCAAAAAAAGGGTTAACTACGCTACGCATTCCACAATGATGATTCCTTGTAAATCTCGTACATACGATCTAGCTGTGATGCAACACTAATCTTAATAAGATGTGCGCTAGTCGTTTTTGTATCAGATTGCGTTAGTGTCCGACATAAAAATTCTAACGTTCAATTTTTTTCCGGTGTCCGAATGCTTTTCTATTAATTTATATTTTATATCGTTCATTATTTTCGTTACGCACAACACGCAAAAAGAGTATAATTGTTGATAGACATGGATGTTATTCGCTTCTTAATCGGATAGAATTAATATGCATCGTAAGAATGGCCGCGATAAAAATGCAAAAATTGTGTGCGAAGAGCGGCGTAAACGGTTTTGTACGATAAGCCGTGCGTTTTTCATTGTTTCAATACGTAAACTAATAATAAAATTGCGGAATTTATTAATAAATTACTCGTAATTGCCTATGCTTTTAAAACGAATCCCGAAATTTCAATACAATAATTTGATTAAAATTCTAATGTGATTTATTCGACGGGGACTGACTGCGATTGCATTCGTTACACCTATTACGCATTTCAATTCGGCATGGGGCACACAACAACAAACACGCCGCACATAATTAACGGGTGTGATATTGTAATTTTGTAATTGTTTCGCGGTTGCTGTAATTAGCGATTTGTGCGCGCCGCGGCTCGGGTTTGGAAAGGTCACACACTAAAAACCACCATTTACAATTCATAGCCAGATGAAGGTAGGGCGTAGGCCGAAGAAGCCTAGAGCGATGCTCACTTCTGCTTCTGGCGCGCCCATCTCCTACGAGCGAAACGGTTTAAACGTTTCACACTCTTTATTTGTAAAATGGGTAATGACTCGCGGGGAATTTCGCGTCCAATGTTTGTCGAAGCGGCGATCGCCAGCCGCAGATAACGCCGTGCCGGCCGCGCGCGTCCTGTGTAATTAAATTAGTAAATCATTAACAATTTTGTTGTTAGCGGCCGCAAACAGGTAATAATTATTTTAAAGCGCACCGAGCGCAACAATAAAATTTACATTAATCAACAATGGAGTGGAATGTGCGTAGCCGAAAACATGTTTATGTATTAATTACTCGCGCGCGAGCGGACAAGCACTCACGCACGCGCATTATAATGCTAAATTCATTCATTTGTTTTATTTACTATGCGTAAACGTGTCTGCCGTATTACAACGTTCAGCGTATGTACACGTAGTTAGCTATCTCCGAATGATGATGCTATGAAATTCTAAAAATGTGCGTGCACTAAATTTACGCCGCGCGTGTGAGTTGTGTTGATACACGCGTAACGACCAAACAACGCGGCGCGAAGACGGGGAAAAAATGGTACCGACACGTGTTTGTTTGTGCGTCGGTCGGCGGAATTGTGCGATCGTTTTCCTGCCGTGCATTGGCAACGCAACAAAAATGCTATTTTTGGTGCGCCGGGCGCGGGCGGCGCGATTGAGAAAAGTGTGGTCAATGGAGGATGCGCATATCTTCCGCATTAACACATTTTGCATGCAGCTTGAAACCTAGCGATAAGCCGCTGTGTCTATTGTGTCTTGATTGAAGGTACTTGACGAGCCACTTGAAAAGGTATAAGGGTAAGTCCACTTGAAGTGCCACCGCCGCGAAAGCGAAGGCGAAGGCTATTTTGGGTGAGTTAATCATCTTTATGGTACGGTGCATACAGGGCGCAGGCGGTTTTTTTTTGCATAACAAAGTGAGGGTATAGATTTCACAATGCTATTCTAATGTCCCAAGCCTGTAATACGGTCGTGAGTAATAAACGCCGCCCGAAGAAAAGAATCGTGTGCGATACACACCGATTTCAAGAAATGGAAATCTGATGAGACGTTGCCCACACGCACGCATGCATTGCGGGGAGGTTTATGTGTCCAATTAAGACGATTCCTCGCACACTTGCCTACGCGCTGAAGAAATCTATACGGTTATATTTTTAGCATCTTTAGAAGTTGTATCATATCCATAAAAAGATAAAGTTCAAGTTGAACAGAAATTTAATACCATCCCCAAAAGAAAACACATCAATTTATAACTTTCGTTGAATCCCATTTGAGTGTACCCTTAATAATTTCTTTGGAAAACTAACAATTTAAGATGAATCCATCATTGTGTGGAAGACTACAATGCATACACGCGTAAACGATACCGCTTAGAAACAACTGTGACTGCAACTCATTTGGAAAACAGGCTGCATTTCGATAACAATAAAACGGACAACCTGCTAACAGCGGGTGGGCGGTGGACTCGTAATGCCTTTTTGATGAACTGCACCCCCAGCCCCCAATCCACCACATGCATGCTCACATGCTTCAGCCAGACCAGAGCGCCAGTTGCGAAAGGAAAGCGGACCGAAGAAAGAAAAAAAACAACCCACCGAAAACCAAATCACTTTACAACACACGGAACAATGGGTGCATGAATGAGCGTTCGAGATGCCCACATTGTCGATAGCGCGCCTTTTCCGAACGAACGAATGCTTCTCTCGTTTTTATGGCTTTTCGTAAGTCAAGTGGGCCGGCACACATTGAGTGGTGCATTGTCCGGCGCATTGCGTGTCAGCGTAATTTTCGACATTCCCATCGATAGGAATTTTTGCATATGCGCTTTTCCCACACACATGTTCTTCTTGGGGGTGCTGCGCGTGTTTAGGAAAAATGATTCTTGTTCTTCAAAAAATGTGTTCCCTGTGTGGGATGATTTGCAATTTACGAAATTATACACCGAGCAACAAAAGCACTTCATTATTTCCAGGAATACCAAACACAACAACGTCTTGGGGATGGCCAATATCTCTAACCTACATCAACCACACACAGCACCATCCCAATCACGGTGCTGCTAGGTTTTTTAATGATAGGTTCCGTCACCTGACCTAACGATGGTTCGCCCTGTTATTGTTGTGCGTGGTGTTGGTTACGTTACGTGCAACACCACCGCAATCTGGTCATTAATAAGATGAAAACGTTTCTCCCATATCGTGCGCGGAGAGACATCGGTTTTGTGTGCCAAAAAGGTAGCGCCTAATCGAAGTTCGTTACGATCTCTTAACTTAAGTATACTTTATCTATGCCGGTCGGTCGTTATGGCTGAACCATGCTCACATTCCTACCGTGTCGGAATGTAGTCTCTCGGGTGTCGTATGCGCGCGTACGAAAAAGGGCAAACCATTTAGATTGCGCTCGATAATACATATTTCAAAGCGAGGCAGTGCGTACGCGCGTATTTATTACCACCACAACCACCGTTTGCGCATTTATTTCCATTATTTCACTCGCTAAGCACTTAGCGCACCGCCGCCGCCTTGGATTCTTCTCTCGACTCTCGACGGGAAGATGCGTTTCTTCGATGACGTTGCAAAAAGAAAGAAAAAACGTTACACGCATGCAATAAATGCTGCATGCCCTGTCGGTTGGTCTCATGTAGTAAGTAGGTATAAACGTAATCATTAGCGCTGAACGCGATCGTAAGCAAGAACAAAGCGCGCTCAATAGTGCTCCAGTATTGGTATTTATATGATACGCCCGATCGTGAATCACTCCACCTCGTCGACTACTATTCAGTGGACACGACTACGTCTGGTATAGCATGCTAAATAAATCTTGACAATTCCACGATGGTATTGATCAGACTTAACGTAAATAGATGCCATGTAATGATCATGACGATTACTATTATGGGCGCATCTTGCGAGCTGAAGTGCAATCAAGTGAGCCGCATATGTCCAAGAAGCAACGAGTGTCGAGGCGCGCAGTTCGAGTAAAGTAGTGGGTAGGGCAACGGCGATAAATGAGTTCTCGTCGACGATTATTGGCTCACGCCGACTAACACTTGGGCGTTGATAATAAGCGGCCGTACGTGAACGCATAAAGGTACTGGAGAAAAAATTAGACGCCTGCAACTTCACATGAAATCATTATCTCTCATGTACCGATATTTCGTTTGTAACGCATGACCTCACGGAATAAAAATGCACGTCGAACATCGAAACATGAAAACATTCTACTCTATTATTGAGTAAATTTCTTCATTATGCATGCAACCGCAACGGAATTCTAAATTTACAGCAAGTAGTTGGTAACTATTGACAGGAAACCAGAAACCTAATCAATTTCTTCGATGCTACACCTTACGTGTAAGTACGTGGTACTAAGTTATTTTTGAAGACACGAAACAGATTAATGAGTGATGCGTGTGCCGTCAATCAAACATCATAAAGAACATTTGCTAATCTACAAATCGATGCGGATGAAACACGAGACGGGGTTGGGAGAACAAACGAAAATGTCGACATCGAATTCGAAAACAAGAAAATGCCTTCCACACCGCTACAATGCCAGGAGAGATGCATGATGCTGCCTTGCGGGCGGTATTCTTAGACGCGATATATTCTTAGGCGGCCAAAAACCTATTGTTTCAACTAGGTCTGAATTTTTGAAAACCAACAGCCGCGCTCGCTCTCGTCTCAACGTCAAGGGTCACTGACACTTCATTCTCATCCTTCGACCCGTGTGCGCCCATCAAGTTGAGGATATTTACACAACCGAATTTTCGAATACGTCTAATTTTCATCTCAGTTTACACCCGCTCAAATCTTATATTCCCATCTTACATTTGTTTCAGCCTTTCTTTTTTTGGGAGCGTCGTTTGGCATTTTACACGTGTGAATTTCGCCTTTTTGGGGTGTTGGTCGCACGCATCACATAAAAAAACGATCCAAGAAAGAAAAAAAAGCGTCAGGTGAAATCACTAATCTGTTTACGTTTGCCTGCGCGAATGAATAGCGTGAAAAGGGACGAGACGCGCGTCTTCTCTTCTCCGTGGATGCACCTCGCCTTCGTTCGTACATACCTGTATAAATCGTGGCGCACACAATAAAAAATAGGCATTGGAGTTGGAGGAGAGCGAGTGTAGTGTATCAACCACACACCTCCAACCGTTTTTCGAGTGGCTCCCCGTGGCTCCATTGTGAGGTGGCTTTGGTTCCACTCGAGCGTGCGCGCACACCTGAAGCTGATGGTAAACTCAAATAAACATTATTGACGTGTGTATGCATGGTGGTACGTTTGCATCGATAGATCTTAGCCATCGACCCGGACTCGTTGCCGTGTTGGGAGTACGACACGAGTTGGGACCATACCTTTTCAGAACACTATTATTACTAGAATCGCTCCTTTGCCTTTTGGCTGGCGTGGTGCATTGTTTATGTCGCTGGCTGCGTTCGTATCATTGTTCTCGGAAGGTGAGTAGTGGCGCTCACCCGGTTACCTCTACCTCTAGGTGGGTGTAAGATAGCGTGCGAAGACCTTTCCAAGGTGCCGCTGCCGTTCGAGGAATCGATGCGCACTTAGCCACGACGCCGACGACGAGGAGGAATTTCGTGCATGACGCCAGCCAGCGCGTATGAAGTATGAATAGAATAGAATGTGTCTTCGACGCGTGAAGTGCCCGCCTTTCTGGAAGGTCGTCAAGTGAGAAATTAATTATCTCCCGGGTAAGGCGGTAGGCAGCTGTTGGAGTCGACAATAGGAATGCAATCGGGGCTAATCAACAAATGCTCTCTAACCCGACACCTAGTGCGCAACATTCCTCTCGCTTCCCTTTTTAAATTGCCTAATTTTCGTAATTTTCTCACGTGTCGGCAAAGAAATTGTTTACCACTCAGAAGCAATTTATTTCTTGCGCTCCAACGTACTACATACAAAACAAGAAGTCCGACGTGTGCAGCTACAAATATTTAAACAATCCAGGCGACGGCACGCGGCGCGTAGATTATATGAGATGAACAAACAAGTTTTTGACTTTCGACACTTTGCTCGCACGCGCATTCTGGCCGTACGCACAAGGCATCCGGCTCAATGACATCGAAATGTGTTCGTTAAATATAATTCATTAACGTTGATTTTCTTTTTCGCTGCTGTTCGTTCGCGAGGCGCCAACCGACACGGCCGGCGTTCGTCGCAGTTCATTTGCCCGCTCGCTGCCCACTTCTTCGGCGCATCATCTCATTAAAACCTCTCCGTCGTCGTTTCTATGTTGTGTTTTTTTCGTCTTTGCCCGACTCTTCTAGCATCGTTACGCATTATTTCACGTTATTCTTACCTTTCTTACGTCTCATCTCGAGTTCTATGTAGTCGCGGATGATATATAGAATACGAATGCCGAGCGCACGCGCGCGCTTGCAATTATTGGAGAATTTTCAATTTGTAATGCATTTTAAATGACCGACGCCTGAAGGAGTGCGCGGAAAAATAAATGCTCTTGGTTTGATATTATTTCGTAGAGAAACAAAATAATTGTAAATTTTTTTAAGCATAAAACTTACGAATACTTAAAAGTTAAAGACAAAGTTGAATTCAAGTGTAAGTCAATAACTCGCGGACGACATGCGTAAACAAGTCTTTGCGTACTACGTTTCTTTAGTGAAATACCGCGGCCTACGATTAGTCATCCACAGTGCCAATTCTAATGAGTCATTAGCCGAAGAATACGTAATGCGTGCGTATATGCGTAATTTTTATAATCGAGACAAAAATTACAGTACCGCACAGCACGAAATGCGTCACGAGTGAAAAATCACTCACATAATTAATGAATAGAGCTACCTATATCATCTTAAGTTTAAACTCGTTCAAAATAACTTATTTTCAAACACGGAACTTATAAATTATGATGACAATCGACGCACTCCATCAGTCTAGCGTGCATGTTATCACATATCGTATAGGAAATCACAACTATATTAATGAATAACCATCAAGTGACTTATTAATAGATATCCTGCGCAACATACTAAACCCGAAAATATTACTGCCACTTGATGTAATGGTACATACTATAAAAGTAAAGTGGGGAAACATAATGCGTGTTTTGTAATACATATACATCCATTTAAGTTATTATGACTGAAGTTGTATGCATCAAGTCACCAATCTTGATCAAGATGCTCATGATCATCAAGCAACCTACTCGAGGCTTGTTTTTTTTATCTCGTCATTAATTTGTGCCGTCTCATTACGTTCCGGGCGCGCTTATTTGTTAATATTCAATAAGCAAGCGCTTTGTTTATTCGAAATCAAACATTTGACTTGGCAATGTGTGTTGATTGTTGTTTTCCGCAAATATGTAAGTACCCGAAAAGTATCCTCGGACGTAAATGAGTAAACGATGTGTAAACGTTTGTCACCATGTCGAGTTACTGTTGTTTTGTTTCTCAGTTGATAAACGCGCAATGTAATTAGCAGTCCAGGGAGGAGCAAACGCAAACGCATCCTAGGTAAGTAAGTAAGTACTAAGTGAGCCCAACGCTTATAAATGTTAAATGAATCCAATGCGGTGTGTATGTATAAATAAATGACGCGGTCTTGTTGTTACCAAATGTAAATAGCGCCGTGCGTTGAAATACAATGGAAAATATGCATCAATTCCACGAAGGGTGTCTGAGTTGAGCCGTGTGATTAGATCAACGTTTGTAATGAATTGTTTTCAACTCGAGTTGATGCTGATGATATATATCATCAACGTCATCGTCCGGCCTGAACTCAGACGTCATGGAATACTTACACAAATTAGAGGTTTTAATTACTTATTAAAATTAATATAGTGACAATTTGGATCAATTGCAAAAGAAGCCAATTACGAAGGATTCCATATAACGAGGAATAATGAAAAGGAATCGCGGGGGTGCAAATCGTAACTAACAAACAATTTCTATTCGTGTTGAGGTATTCCGACATTCATTAAATTCGTAGACGGTGAAAAACGAATAAAACGGAGCCGTGGAACCGCCGCCAAGCAACAAGACAACGAAGACACATTCAATGACTGCATATAGAACGCGCCGCGCCGCACCGCGCCACGCCGTGCAGCGTCGAGAAAATTGAGAAATGGGATGCAACAAAAAGGTGAAGCTGACTTATAGATAGCCAACATACGCATACAATGCGCGCGGCCGCAGATAGTTAATCGTAATGTAGCGTAGTAATCACGTATACGTTTAAGAGACGCACGAAGGAAGACGCTCCGTAGTAGACGCTGTAGTAGTAGTAAGTAGTGGAGGCCGTAGTACTCTCGTGCATTCCACGCTGATAGTGGACGACGCCGTCCGCTCCTCACTTTTAGCCTTAACGACGTCGAATGTCGAATGTCGAATGTCGAATAATGCAACGAGAAAAAGGAGGAACGCATGCACGCATGCACGCACGCAGCCAGACAGACACCCGAACCGAAAGCTATCTTCGCGATGGCCATCAGCATCAGACAGAAGAGACGCTGGTCGTTTGTTGCCTGCCTGCGCGTTGGTTCGCACGAAGATGCTGTTGGCGTGCCGAAGATGAAGAAGAAGGTGGTGGCTGGCGGCTGAACTCTCCTCCGCCGCCGAGGCTAGTCAGCCAGCGCAACGCACGCACATCGTGGGCGTGCGCCGGCGTCGAGGAGTTGCGTTGGTCGACTCGAAACGTAGTAGTAGCATAGTAATCCCTACCACATTCCTGTCTCGTCGTCGCCGCCGCCGCCGCCGTCGCCGTGCTCGTTGTGGTGTCGTGGCGGCGACTGTAGTAAAGCGCCTTCGTAGTCGTAGTAGGTCGTCCTCCGCGTGCGCACTCTGTGTTCAGCGCGACTTGCGCGCAAAGTACGGAAGAGCTGCGCATTTTTTTTATCGTCGAGTTGACGGAAAGGGATTACGGCGAGCGGGCGCCTAAACGCCCGATAAATTAGTGCGTGCGGTGAACTATTGTGACGTGCGCTGGCATTAAGTAACTTAACGCGTTACACGATGACTTATTTACGTTTGCATACGGTTTAATTGGATTTTTTTCTACTCTGGGGGAATTTTTTTCACATTGCTGTTTGATATTTGGTGTGTTTGCGTTGGCGGGACGGGACTTCTTGCCCACACGGATAAAAACGTCCGTTGGAGGACGTGCGTAAATTACTTCATTTTTCTCGCGTGAGTATTCAAATTCACTCTCATCATGTATATTTAGCTGTTCCATTCAGTGTGTTTACTAACATTTGCCAAGAAATGTGACTAATAAAATTGTATTATTTGGCGTACAAAAATCATCTCAAAACAATTTGAATGTTATAAATTTAATGATTAATTCAACGTTGAAATATTATGTCATTGTTGTTTATTATCACACAACTTATTCATATATTGCATATAATGAAGCGTTAATTAATACGTTGTCGATTTATACATACAACATGATATTTTAATACAAGTATGGTATGAAAGAAACAAAAGTAAATTGATACAAATATCAAACACTTATTATTGTTCTGTAAGTAAATGAAAGTAAGTAAATTATCGTGATTGTACATCCTCACAGTCAGCACAATTACAATTGTTGCTAAAAACTTGTTAACTGTTTTATTTTGATTTATTATTCGTCCGCTCTGCGATTTTGCCGCCGGCACACAGCGCTCCGAATCACATTGATTGAATAATGATAAAACAACAATCCGCATGTATCCCCGGTTGAATGTTGAACATTCAGTAATTGCTAATTTCATTCGCTACGCACTTTTTCTTTTATTTTCCTGACGCAAATTTGCGCTTTATTGCAAATGTATAATTCAATGATGCATTTGCGTTTAATTACAATGTTTGGTTCGAAGAACACTCGATTGAAAACGTCAGCACGCATTTAAGTCTTAAATTTTACGCAATAGTCCATTCATTAAGTTTTAATGAAGACGACGCCCGATAAAAATCGACGCGCTGAAGGAATTTGATATGATTTAAGACGTCTGCGGCGCTGCGGCAGCCGACAGTAAATATGCCACTTATTCCATTTCGATATAAATAAATGTCCGCTATTTATAATGTGTCGCGCGACGATGTAGCCGGCGAGTCGCCGGCGCCGCCACCGCCGTCCGTCGCGTCGCATGGAATAGTTGTCCGTCCGTCCAGCACGCACGCACGCTTTCCTCCTTGCCGCTGTCGTCGGTCGTCCTGTTTGTTAATGGAAATTTACTCACTCTCTCACCATAAGATGCGCGAACGCAAGACTATCGACGCGCGAGATTAGACGAGCGCCGAGGTCGTAAACATCAAGAGTTATTGTTGTTCTATGATAATTATGATAATTAACTAGGGGATTTCACTATCGCTGTGTTTCTCATTAAATGTGTATTCCGGAAAAGTGATGCAATAATTATATATCGATGGAATGTACCTTCAGCACTCTTTTTAAAACTTCATTGCTGTCACTCCCAAACGAATGGATGCAAATAAAAACCATTATCATATGACGTGTAGCGAATCTCTTATTGCAAGTACGAAGACTTAATGATTTAGAACTTGCTACGCATCGCCTTTCTTTGCTTAGTATCACGAGGAACACTGGTAGCCACGGAAATAGTACTATAGCAATTTCGTCGTCGAGTAATAGTAAAAGCGATTGTAAATAATAGTATGTAGCAAAAGCCAAAAGGTGCGGGCACTCTTACAAGCAACAGTCGGTTGAGCATAATATGCGCATCCAGAGAGAGGTCGACCTCTCCGCCGAGACGTTGTCGTCGTGGTCGTCGTCGTCGGGTCGTTCCTACTCATTACGTGCACACTGTGTGTACTCCAGATGCAAAGATACGACGACACGACTTTACGCAGCGGTCGCTTGCCATACCATACACACTCAAACATACCTAAGAAGCCACGCGCCTTATTACTGTACAGAGTGTACAGCTTCAGCACGTAGGTGTTTTCCGCGATATGCGCGTCGTCGGGCGTCGTTCGCAAGTATGTAGTTGTTACTTCGTTAGTTGGATTACAACTCGGTTCGTAATAGTAATAGTTGTTGGGTGCGTACGCCTGCGAGCGTGCGTGTCCCGGACGCCAATGACCTCTCCTCCGATTTGATGCGTGCTCCTCTCCCCGTTCCGTCTCTATTTTGAATCGTCTCGCACTTGCTTACGTATTATTCCATCCGCGCAAATTTTGCATAGCCAGCTACCTACTAGTTTACGCTCGTCGCTCGTCGCTCGTTTTTGATGTTCAGATGATGGCTTTCCACGCACGTGCCTACTTTTATTACTACACTACGCGGAAAGCTTGTTTTCAAATACCAATAACCCGAAGAAGTTCCTGGCTCTAAATTTGCATGTGAATATACCTGTGATATTCAATTACATATCTCGATAAGTATATCTATCATAATGAATGATATATGAATCAAAGAGGCCGTGTACATCAAAGCGGCGAGGAAGCCGTACATATGATGAAAATTTAAATATTCTAAAAGCATTGTAGTAGCAATATGCACACGCATGCAAATTGCAAATGGGTATGTGTTATGCAAATAGCGCTGTCCCGCGCACTGAGTGAAATAATGAGTCATGCATAATTACCAAAGCGGCGGCGGCGGAGGTATATAAATATATCGTCAAATAGTCTAGCTAGTTCTATCGACTGTGCACAAAGAGAATTTGCATTTCGTATTTCATATTTTACTATAAGTATGCCAATACTATTTATCAATCAATAAATGCAATTTAAGCTTCTTTTTTTTGCCCGGCGCCTTCACCAGGACGAATTTTGTCGGCTTTGTTGTGACATTCATCAAATTAATAGCGATGAACAATGAAACAAATTAACGTCCCGCATTATTTTCTATTTAAATCATCGAATGTCATCGACTGTGTGTGTGTTTGTTGATAGCATCAAAATAACTTTGGTAGTCCATTGATTGAATCGTTGAATACGCGTTGGTATTCAATTACTTACCGAAATGTTAATTGATCGATTCGAATTCGAATTGAATCGATGCAGATCGATACGTTTCATGCCGTCATAAATGCTGGCTTTGTATTCATTCAAATCAAAGCAATTTGATTGCTTAAAGTTTTGTTTTCGAGCAGTAGTGGTAAAAGCTATCGACGTTTTCGATAACAGTTTTATAGTTTAAATTGTGGAATTTATATTGATGTGGGTGTTGCATGAATATTGATGTAGATTACAGGCACATTTAATCACATTTTAATAAAACACATTGTATGCTAGAGATTGCATTTGAAAGGATTAATATTAACTATTTAAAACATGCTACCATCATTTTAAAGCCTGATTGAGATTGATTCTGAAAGCAATTCGTCGCCCGCATATCATTCAATCGCTGATTTAAATTCTAAACTCGCTCAAAGTGTGCATCAGACACGATTGAAAAAGATCAAACGCATGAATTCGAATTCAAAACATCCACAAATCAATAATTTCTCCTCGATGCACCCAAGACGGTGTGTCGGTTGATTTATGGTCCACCGGAAGAATTCACATACGCGGCGCATTAATTTATGCACGCCGCGGAGAAAAATGACGCGCGTGAACTTTTTAAGCGCCGATACAAATGTTTTCTTTATGCCACGCATCCTACACATGTTACGCACACAAAATAGAATGCCACTCATTACTTGCGAGCGTTTACATTACGGACGTTACGCGCATTCTTTCGCCGCGACTATGACGATGATGGTGGTAGTTTTAAATCCCATACCGTGGCCCATTGCCAATTACTATAAATACGCACGCGCGACACAGCCGCACATACGCATTGTGTAAACACCCACGGAACATTGATGGGATGTTTATGATGGTCGGGGCGCGCGGAGCATTGCTATTAATTAACGCGAATGGATTGAATAACTCATTCGACACGACATCGCCTCGCAGCGCAGCATCCTCGTCAGTTTATTGGCTTTCGTCGTCGTCGTCGTCGTAGTCGTCGTCGCGGCTAGCATTGTTTGGATATTTAGCTGAATGATTCATTGTTTCGTTATTGCTTGTAACATTCTAGCCAAGATGTTAACGCTAGTTGCACAATGATATCACCCACAACATAATCGCTGGCCGTGCAATTAGATTGACGCGAGTGGATGCATTAATTTCGCTACAAATCGAATGCGCAAAAAATCGCAACGAGAGGAATGCACAAGTAGTGAAATGACTTAATGAACACGCTGTGCCGTTTATTTATCCGGGCGCTCGCTCCCTGCTTCTGTCAATCGTTAAATCATGTATGTGCCCAATGTAAATATACATCAATAACGTATTTACAACGTGCCGGACATTACGTTTTGTCGTATCTTACTGCCGGGCTTTTAAATAGCATCGCATAGTAACAACCATTTGGCGTTTGCAATTGCAAATGTGGTGTGGCCGACGAGTGCGAAGTGGATCATGCATCAGAAGACGTTGCCATCTGTTTGGCGCATGCAGCTTATTGCTTATGGCGCCGTGTTGAGCAATATCTATTTTCCTCGCGCGGCCGCACTGCACCACTACTACGATTGCATAAACTGCTTCCACAAACGCCAAACTAGACTCACGATCAGTAAATGGTGTGCACGTGCCGTGCGGAACGTCGATACATCAAGATGAATGAACGTGTTGGGCATCGCGCAAGTCGTAACTTTCCGTTTCGCGCAAGCGTGCAGAGAAGAGAAGCGTGCAGTGTGCAAAATCGAAAGATGGACAATTCTCATGTTCCTCTTCAATATCCACGTGGATTAAAATTAAATTTAAATCACAATCTATTTCATAGACAATAATAAGTAGGTAATATAAACGTTAAATAATTTTAGGTTGGCTTTTGAACAGGCTGTATTTGATAGTTTACGATGAGCGGCAGAAGTGTAGAAGGATAGCCAATGATGCAAAAACCATTCCGGATGGATATCATTGTTTACGAGTCGCCTTCTTCTTCGCGTGTGTTTTCTCCATTGCAAGGCAAAGTTGGCGTTTTGCTCGGTTTGCTTCCGATGCATGCGCAATGTGGGATGAGTGTTGTGTGTCCTGTGACCCCGAGCAGCCGTTTTTGCGCTGTCCATTGGCTTTGCAATGCGCGACAATATCGTTTCTGTAACGTAATGCCATATTGTCGAGGCGAGATGCCAAATGGCGATTGTTTTACGAACGATGCGATCATATCTTGTCTTCACATACTCGTACGTACTAAAGCGCACACATTTTCGCAATATAAACAAAAGTCGCTTTTAGAAATTAATAGGCTTGGCATTTCCTTCCAGCTAAAACTTTGGCATCTAGCAATTTTTATAAATATTTTTTCTTAAAGCGCTTTACTACAGCAACGTATAAAGTGCGTCAATTTGTATACTTACATTGCTATTTGCAACAATTTGTGGACGCTTAGAATCGTAAAATCACTGACGCGTCGTATACATACGAATACTAAGGAGGTTGTTGCGATATAATAAAGAATTCAACATTGATGCGAAGACGGAATTCGGTAGCCCACTCGTGATCTGGGCTTAATAAATAATCGTGAAATAAAAACGAAACGAGCGCGCTGTGCAAAAAAGCAGAAAGCACATCGTATAACACATACTCAATTGCTTTTAAAAATCAATACACAATTTTTACATTTATTAACGTCAGTAAAATTATGCAATCGATATAATTAAATTTGTAATCTGTAAATAAGGATAAATAAATCTACATTGTGTTGGTCGAATGAAATTCCAGCGAAATCGGAATTAAAGTTCGCTGATGAGCGTATATGCGTTTTGGTTGGTTGGCTGTGTTGCTGTGGTGACGAAACGTTTCTCATAGTTGCAGTGCAGTTGCAGTTGCGATGCGCGGCAATGTGGCCGCAACACAACATTTGATTACACTGCAAATGTTGCTCCGAATTCGATACGCTTGCATCGCGTGCGTATTGCTGCCGGCGGTGTGCCTACTAGAGCGTAGCAATCGTACGCTTTGAAAGTGCAATTCTGCATGTTTCGGTTCATATATCATGGGCATGGGGGACATCAATTCCTTTGATCCATGCGAATCGTAAACGTTTCCAGGTACTTATTAAATATGTATTTGGCTGTACCACAATAATAAATCCGAATAATTTTGATGCTCAAATTGTATTGTAATAATTACGCGACCGTTTTAACATTTAACATTTAGGTGAAAAATGTCTAAGTATCCATTTGGAAATCTCTCGACGACTTCTTGCACACATTTCACCAAATCGGGCGCCGGCTAATGTTTGATTGCACAATACCTGTTTAGACGTTTGGACGCCGAGAAGATCTCTGACAAGAAACTTTGTCAGAAAGGTGTCAATACTGCTCAATTTCGTTTTTGGTTAAATTGCGCGACTTGCCCGCAATGGCTATCTTGTTAAAAGTAGGCTACACGCCCACACGTGTGGCTCGCAACGAAATAAGACATTTATTATTACTGCCATGTGCGTGCATAATTTCCGTGCATAGATTCATCGTGTATCTATGTGCAAGAGATTTAGTTGAGAGTAGAGCGTGTGTGCTCAATTCACATTCACAAGTTTCCAAGTTGAATGTTGGGTTGGCGAGTATAATCATCGCGGAGAGCGAGTGGGTGTGCGCTTGCGACTCGCCGATACGAAAACCACTTTACATTTTACAATCTCGCCATTATATTTTCATAATTTCTGTTATTATTCAATTACACGATAATTGCCATGCGAGCGTTGTGGATTGATCCATTGGATTACGTCACGTTTCAATATCAAAACGGCCACGCAAAACGTATAAACATCCTGCTCGCTGCATGCAGATTCGTTGAACCTGGGCTGGACTCGTACGGAATAACATCGTCGCGTAATTGTAAAAATTCATTCGAGCGTTGTTCCACCACTCACTATTCGCTCGCACGCATACATTGTATGCTCAAAAATAATACGTTATCGTGGGCATACCCTACTCATATGTATGTACATAGGGGAAAGGTGCCTTATTCGTACCTCCTAAGAAGAAGTGGCTATAAATCGGAGAATTTTTCGTAAATATTTAAACTATGTAAATCATCAGAATCGGCAGTTAAAACTAAGTCTATTTATCGAAAACAAGTTACAATTATATGATTAAATTATTCTTTAAAAATAATTTAGAAAAGGTTTAATTGGTACGATTTGAAAAGCTTGGTCCTTAAATCGTACCACCGTATCCCCTAAATCGTACCGCTAGATTTTATGGGAATTTACGGCGTATAAACAGTCTATT
>JARJDR010011984.1:0-18883 GCA_030264135.1 Myllaena sp. GC000078 | reverse complement strand
GTAGCATAATTGTTTTAATAAATGAACATTTTAATCACTACTTCTATGCAATTCTTCACTGCTTTCACTGCCAAATGCAGCCAAATGTGGCCAAATGACTGCCAATGAATTTCAAGGTAATGTTCATCTTCAATGTTTGTCACATGATTAGTGTTGGCAAGCCTGACAAAGACAAAAGTACCAACCGTGACAACAGGGGGAGAAATGAAACTACGCTAAAAACCACCTAAAAACCTTGAAACCAGCGAAACCAGCTGATCAATGCCATCAATTCGAATGATTCGAATCTTGGAAAATTAGAATTGATTCAATTGATTAGAATACTCTGGTTCGGCTTTTAACAAATTATCGTAACGGGAGAAGAAAACACGACAATGCTGCAGAAATAGTTTAGCTGGCATTCACTACCCTTCGAAGAAGAAAAAACAACACAAAAAATTATAATTTAAATTGTGCAATATATTCAGTTTCAAGTGGATGCAATTCAGGGCCAGCAATAATCAGCGAATGCAGAGGACCACCCAAATCAACTTCGCACATCTGCTGCAAAGTACACGCTACGATTCTCTGATCATCAGCACCGACACGCGCTAAACCCACGCACAGCACGTCCTTGCCAATTCCGACGCTTTTTCTATCAATGATTTGCAGTAACTGCTCGGCTGCTTCCTTCACAGACATGAATCGTGGCGGCATATATTCGCGTCTCTTCTTCGTGAGACTCTCCAGCGTTGGCTCCTTTATCTTGATGTCCAGTAGGCATAATGTGTGCAGCTTGCGCTCATAGTTCGCGACAATGCGCTCGTAGAAGCTATCCGGTTGCCAGGATTCAGTCCAGTATGGGATTGAGACAGTCTCACCGAAGCTGTACAACTGCAGTCCGCAGCAACCGACTGCGTTGAGGATGGACGCGTTGTGAACGACTCTATACGGAATGTCCCGTTGCTGGGCACGAAGAATGAAATCCGTGTGCGTTGTCGCGCCAAATGGATCGCCGACAACTAGCAACGCGACATCTTCGGTGCGTGAGCCGGCGAGGATATCGTCCGCGCCTTGTTCCACCAGCTCGCGATCAGCGACAATCAGTTTGCGACCGTAGAATTGCTCCTGAGAAAGTGCATAATTTGCGTTCATACACGTGTGTTGTTTGCGCACGTGTTGTGAAAAGGAGAAGTGTGGTTAACTTACAAGTGCTTCTGTGCCGCAAGTTAAAATCGACGTGTAAGCTTCGAGATATACACGGGTGCATTTCTTGATAATTTCGAGACCTTTTACTGTTACGTCCATTGCGTCTCCGAGTCCTAAACCGATTATGAAAAACATACTTTTTCATATAAAAACCATAAAGTAGGAATCGTAGGAATAGTAAACAAGTGTCGTTTCACGCACGTGGTGCACTGATACATATGTACCAATGTGTACCAATATCACCAATATGTATGTACTACCAAACGCAAACACTTCGTATTTTAATTAATGATCAATTACTTAAAATACATTTTATTGTTAGCAATCGTTCGTTCAATACTCCTATCTATATAAATCCAAAAATAATTAAGTAGTACACATTAGAGTATATAATCTGAAATATGTGAACTTGGTAGGATTGCTAATAAATACATAATTATATTATTAATCAGTTTGGAAGTATGTAAACATTTTTCCGTTGACCACCGTGTACTTCGATGAAACTAAAACTCGGCTAACTATACCTATACGATATTATAAAGCTCATTGTTATGCATATCAAGATAGTTATAAAACATTCCATTATCCATATTACCGCCGACATAGTTTTCCATTTTACGTCCCATTGTATGTACAATCATCTTGTGACATCCTTAATTCTTCAAGCTATACTTTTTCATCGAAGTATATTTTGATTGACTTCATCCTACCCACGGAAACTACATTTAATTTATCTTAAAAATAAAACTCTATGGTTGAAAGAATGTCTCTATTTCATAGATTGAATTTGATAACTTTCTGCCTGCAAACATTCCAATCACCATCCATTAGCTTCCGAATCGCATATTTACTAACGTGGCACCTTCATCGACTCACTGCGGCAGCGGCACCACCGGTGGCGTATACCGAATCAAATGCGATGACAACCACCACGACAACACCGGCTGCGTACCAGCGACAAACAACAGGAAATACAACCGCCGCTTATTCCCATAGCCGTTGTCCGTCTCCCCGTAGTAGCTCGTCTGATGCGTCGTCACCGGCAACACTTGCGAGCGCAACGAGCGCACCAGATAAAAAGCGAGCGCGAGACTGCAGTACGCGAGCGCCGCATAGTAAGCAGTCGTGCCGCCAATGATACTCACCAGCGTGCTGACGATGATGCCGACAAACTTATAGCCGCTGTACGCGAGCAGATCGAGCGTGCGTAGGCTCGTCTGAATGTTGGCTACGTACAACGCGCAGCTGTAGATCGCCAGCTCCACCAAACACCACGCCAACGCCGATGAGGACTGTATGCCGATCTGCTCCGGACTGAAGCGCTCCTGCATGCCGAGCACAAGGCCGGCGACCAGCACGTACGTGACGTATGCCATCGTCGGGATGTACAAGTCGGGCGCGTTAATTTCATAGCGCGGCTGCACCGGCCCGTCCTGCTCGAACTTCACAGACCAGTCGGCATGCGTGAAGGGGAAAAACAGCAAGCCAAGCTTCGTTAGCACGTATTTCGTGTCGACGGCAAAGTAGTATTTCAAGCGTGATACGGGCACGTATTTCTCCACCTCCTTCTTCACCATCGTCGCGCCAGTTGACGCCATCTGCTGCGTGTACTGCATTGCCATATTCTGCACCATGGGCTGGGCAAAAATTGCCTGAGGATTCATAAATGCGTTGGGATCGTAATTTGGCGGTATTTGTTGTCCGATCGGCTGATTCACTTGGTTATAAGTAGTACTTTGGTTCATGAACTCTACAAAACCCTTCACTATTATATGGCACTGTGGTAACGGCCGAGGAATATAGTGTTACCTGGTTGTTGTTGAGGTGCAGGTGAGAAATTTGGTGGCGGTTGACTCAGATCGGCGCCGTTCGTGAAGGCCGCATTCTGCGGCGCGTAAGGATTGTAGCCCATTGCGTTGACGTCGCTCACCCGTTTCACCTTCCGGCCGAACGCTGGAATTATTCATAAATATGTATTCCCCGGTTGCTTAACTTATAACATTGAACAAAAGGCTAGGTTAGCAGCCAAGGAGCTCGATGATTACGCCTTCCACTTACGCTGCTTGGCCCCCATGTTTGCGTTGATGTTCATCTTGAGAGTTTGCAAAGTGTTACTCGGCGCGTAGACGTTGAGAAGTTGCTAACTTAAAGGCATTTATGTGGATTTATTCGTCGACACGTCACTCTTCATATTTATTCGCGTTAACGCACACGGAGCGGAGCAGCCAGGCAGCAAGCATCTGTTTTTGGGGACATTTATTTTCGCCGTTTGCGCAAGTCAGCCGCACGCACGCACGTACAATGGGTTGTCTAAGGTGCGCGCGTGAAAATGCTTTGAGAAAAAATATGCATTTCCACACGAAAATGACGCAGTTTGTTTGCGCCTATTTATAGACTGCGGCAATAGCGAGTTGTTTTCAACGAGCGCCGCGCGTAATTGCGCCCTATCGATTTAACATTTGAATTTCGCCGCAGAAGTTGCTTGCGCGAACGAAGAGGCCGGAGTGGAAAAGTTGGAAACAACAAGCCGCTGTCAATTTCCCTCTCACTCAGGCGCACTCAGGCGTCAGGCGCGTCGCGTTTTGCAATTGATGCTCGCGGCTCGCGGGTTCGCTTCGTTCGGCATTCCGCGCGCGCCCGTGTGTGCGTTAATTACCTAAACAATAAAAGCGTATCGCTAATTCACACGGTGCAGGGCTGATTGGACTTCACAGCCATTCACAGCGGCGTCCGCATCAATCGGCGTGCATAGCGTGATTACGGTGCATGGCGTGGTGCAAGATGTGATCGACCCGATCGACCATTGGGAGAGAGAGCTGCACCACGACGAAGACGACGCCGACGCCGACGTCGAGACGAGAGTGCGCGCGTGGGCGGGTTGCGGTGATGTTGTGGTGGCGGTTACGGTGGTGCAATGTGCGCAACGATTGTACCGACGATTACGTCGATAGTATATGAATCATCATAACAAAGACATCCCGCCGACGGCGACGGCACCTGCCAGCAGCCGGTGGTGGCAGTCGCGACGATCTGAGCGGAGTGCGCGCGCGGTGTGTGTCTCACAGTGCGACGAACACGACGCACACAGCGGGAGCAGTGTAGGGCGTCGTGTGTAGTTTAACATCCGCCGCAAGTGTTCGGTGGTGGCGGGTTTGCGAAGTCATTCGGTTCATTCAACGCGCGCCGCCGGACGATGACCGACCGGATGAACAAGTTGAGCGGGGCGTCCACCCCGTTTGCCCCCAAGCCGGTGCCGATGAAGCTGTTCGCCACCTGGGAGGTGGATAGGACACCCTCAGATTGCATTGCAAGGTATGACCCTTTACCACATACTTTGCAACTTTATCATTTTTTGCAAGAAATTTTGTGACAGCAATAATTAACTTAAGAACATCCCTAATTGCAGATTGTGTTCTTTAACGCTCACGAGGCTGGTGGTGATGCGACCGCTTGGCAACGATCTTGCGTCTATTTCGATCGCCGTCAAGATGCAGTCGAGCAAACGCACGCTGCGCTCCAACGAGCTGGTGCTGCCGCCGAGTGGACTGCTCGATACGTCGCTGGAGCTGACATTCAGCCTGCAGTATCCGCACTTCCTGAAGCGCGATGGCAACCGGCTGCATGTGTTGCTGCAGCGGCGACGCCGCTATAAGAATCGCACGATACTCGGCTTCAAAACGCTCGCCGAGGGCGTGATACGCATGGATCAAGTGCTGCAGAAGCAGATGGACCTGGAGCTGGAGCTGAGTTCGGAGAACAGCAACAAGGATAAGGGAGTGGGCGGCCCGATGGCGAAGATACTCGTCCTCGGCGTCAGCTCAACGCCCGTTGACGGTGGCGATCACAAGCCGGACAGGGAGCGCGAGTGCAGTGAGGACGACGACGAGTATACGTCTGGTGATGAGGAGGTCGGCGATCAATCCGACTCGGAGCCGATCCGCACCAAGCTGCCGCACGCGCGCCACAATCTCAAGCAGCGCTTCGTCTCGCTGCTGAAACGCTTCAAAGTCGCCGAAGGCACGGAGGGCATACGTGGTGCGTCGCTTGCGAATACGTCCGAGATTCAAGCGCTCTTCCAGGTAAAGAAATGTTGGAAGTCACTCTACTAGCATAGATAAATCGAAGGGGGCGAAAAAAGAGCGCTAATTATTGTGATGATTGCCTGAAAATGGTCGCGCCCGGATCTAGAGAGAGCGCAATAAGTGTAATGGTATTTATTTTCGTGTTCTGGCATTTCGTCAAGGTTTCGCCAGGCTGCGATTTGATTCTCAACGGAGAGGAAAATAACGAGATAGAAACGAAAAGCACGCGCGCGTACGTACGTGCGTCGGTGGCGCCCGTTGCTGCGACGTGTGAGAAATAGTTTTAAATAATTAATTTCAATGCGACGTAATTTACCTTGTCTCTTTCAAAGGCGTAACGCGATCGCGCGCGCCTGCTCGTGTTATCAGCGCCGACTGCGCACTAGTCAGTCATTGTGGTATAGTTAGTAGTCCATATCCATATGCATATCGTTAACAACGCTCTACGTAATTTGTCGTGTTTATAAATACATATACCGATTGTTACGCGATGTTATGAAATCTATGTGACGACGCTTCCGCGGATCGAATACTCGCGATCAAGTTCAATGGTGCGGATGTCACAACTGCGCTTTGTTTATTCCGCTAAATATACATATTTTATTCATGTTAATTTTACGCAAAATCGTTTCTGTTCAAGTATTATGTATGCGCTAGTATGTTTGTATGATGTATAAAGTAACATTTACTGGAAAGTCGTTTTTAATTTTAAAATGACACCAATGACACTGTTCTGTTTTGCGCAAAGTGCTTCGTAATTATAGCTTGTTGTTGGAGCCATAGTTATTGTTTCTGGATTTTGCGTTAATGCTAGATTGGATATTTATAGAATGCGCCGCCGGCCGGAAAATTAATGCAATAACATTTATGCGCGCGCGAATTGCGCTCATGCACATATAAAATATACAGTTCGTAGCGCAAAGTAATCATGTGCGACGCAATTCATAAATATTTGGTGCTGATGTGAATAAAGGCGACGACGGACCAACGTTACTGGCGATTTATTTGATGGATGCAGAGGCTGTGATTCACTATGATTCACTTTGGAATTGCTATGGTGTTGTATTCCCAGAAACGTACTTTGCGAAATGAGTCATCCTGATAATTGCGTTGATCTATTTTCATATTCTTTCCGTTTCGACCTTCATTAAACTTTTAAATGTATTCGGAAATGGATCGCGCGTTAATTACAATGCGACTAGTTGATTGAGTTGTTGATGTTTGAATAGAAAGTAGATATTGCGACTCTCAATCAATATGCGACATAAATAGATTGAGTAATTTCGATTAGATTTCATGAATCCACCTTGTTTTAAATATGGACAGGAAACGAATTGGAAAAGGATTAATGAATTGATTGATTTATTAAATTTGAATTTAAGAAATGTGAATCTAAACAAACTTAATGCGCTATATTCCGCACGAAACCTCTTTTTTTGCACAAAGAGAAATAAATGCCAGTTACAAAAAAGGATTTATAACAAAGAGACAATCATCATCGTTATTGTCATAGCCGCACCGCTTTCTCTTTTACATTCAACAATATAAATTATATAAAATTTATTATTCAACTCGAAAGACAGAATGAATCTCGGGATACCGTTTTTTTTTGTTTGTTGAGAAACTTCATTGAAATTTATATGCAGAAAAATGAAATTCATCAACTTATGTCTTATAGGAATTGGAATCACTGAGTTGCGAAGATGATTCCGGCGGTGAACCAGACACAATGTCAATTTCAAGCACGCCAAAACCCAGTTTACGACCATTCTTCAGCAGCAGTCGGAGCCTGCTGGATTCCAACGCACCACCGGAAGCCGGCGACGAGAAGAACTGCTCGGGTAGCGATGGAAACGCGGACATATGCGGCACCGACTACGAGCAGCAGTCGGATCCGCAAACGGGCTCGCCTCCGCGTAGTGGCGACAAAAACGTTTCACGCCTGAAAAGTGATCCGGACAATTCCGCACCTTCCGAGGAAAAGAAGACGAAGTTATTCCGCACATCCGTTTCGGCCGGCAAGAAGAAACACTCGCTGAGTATTGGTACCGACGCGCCTTCGATCATCGCAACTACACCCGAAACCGTTGTGGTGAGTACTACGCAACAAAAATTCCCGCAATTGTGGCGTCACAACATGCCGCGCGTGGTTTTTGGCACCGTGCACACTTGTTTACGTTGCGATTGTTTTATGCTTTTTGTCGCAGGCACGCAAATCGTTTTTGGAGAGCGTCTCGCGTATGCTGCCCCTGGACGAGAGCACCTTGCCCGACCACCTGGTGCTCGTCGCTGGGCACGAGCAGCAAGTCGCGCCGCTTCTGCAACGATTGCAGGGCTTCCAGCGCGTGTTCTATCCGCACTCGGCGCCCGAGGTGCGCGCCGTAATGACGACGCTCTTTGCCAAGATACATAAGTACTGCAACAGCTACGCGAAGCCGTCGACCGCCATCAAAGTGGTGCTGATCGGCGGCGATGCGCTTGTCGGCTGGATGTTGCGGCCGTACGTCGAACTGCTGTCGAACAAGACACCCGATTGGATCACACACATCCGCGTTTACGTTGCGCCGCTAGGTTGGTAATCGTTAATTATATAGCATTACGGCGTACTTCCCGGAACGCGTAACAGTCGTGTGCCTTCCCACGCGTTTCATTCATGAATGGTAAATTGCAAATCGATAAGATGCGTCTGTTGTTGCAGGTCAACCGTCGATTATCAGCCGTCACCTAGCGTCGCTCGACGCCGGTTATTGCTCCCTGTTCCCGCCCGATCAGGACGTAAAGGACGATCTGGCGTCGCGCGTCTTGCGCTATGTGAGCGGCAATGGGCCCACGACGCAACTGCCACTCGCTGAAGCTATGCTGACCTTCCAGGACGACTCCAGTCAGTTATTCATTCCGTTTGTTAGCGAAGTGCGCGTTGGACCCTCCGACACGGTGCATTCGCTCAGTGTCGATCTGGACGATCTGCTTTGTCAGAGTCCGCCGGCGCCGCCTCCGCTAACGCCACCTTCTTCACCGAATGTACAAGTGAGTAATATCCACCTTACAAAATGACCGTACGTTATAAGTTTGATATTGTGCAGGTGCGTGAGACACCTTGGGAGCCATTGGAACTGCAGTTGGACTACTGGCAGCTACCGGGCGCGAAATCGGGCGAGAAGACGGATAAGAGCACGAAACCGGACGGTAAGACGTCGATGCGTGGTTTATTGCGCGGCTTGCAGGCGTCGCCCGGTCTTAATCTTGTCATCCACATGGCGAGCAAGGAGAAGAAGCAGAAGATCATGCGGCTCGGCAAAAAGAAGGACAAGGACAGCACCGAGGCTCGCTCACACATGGTGGAATCAATCTCGCGATTGATCTGCTCGGCAAAGGGCTCGAATTTGTCTCCGATGAGAAGTATGTAGCCCCATTTCCTAATGATGATAAGTTCAAGATATTAATTGTGCATTTCGTCTCAGTTGTTATCGATGGTTCGGAATGGACGGCCGTCAAGTTCTTCCAGCTGAGCAACACGTGGCAAACGCACGTCAAGAATCTGACGGTCGCTCTAGTTGGCGTGCCGTTGGCCAGCGCGGATCCGTAATTAAGGGCCATCCGCCGCCCATCGGTCGCGTCGTACACACGAATCCAATATCAGTAAAGCCAGACGGATTCTATAATTACGCGTCGCGTGCTAGGCGACGCAAGTGTGTTAGAAATATCATCGCTGCTTCTAATCTAGTCAAGTCGAGAGGTCCTTCGATTATTTTAGCTTTTCCCTTTTCATTCTTCACGTAGATATAAGGATGTATTTGTATTCGATAGACAGTGAGCAGGCGTTTGAGACACGTTGTGTCGTGTTTGTTGGCTTATGATATACATATACTCTAGAGGTGTTGAAAACAATGCGAATAAATAGAGAAACGAACGAAAGGAATCTATATAGAGACGCGGACAATATTGACCATCAACATAATTAATTCGAGTGCTAACATTTATGAATTTAGGATTAAGGAAACACCTACTTGACTACATACTATGCTGAATGTTTATAGAGAGGTGCGTGTCGTTTGACCGCGCTAATGTAATACCTTAATGTAGTTGTAGTAAAGTAGCGAACCCGTACTCTTATTCCATGTGATATTTTAGTCCGCTTGCTTTTGAAATCAGTGGAGCGCCAATATGAAAAAAGACTGACCCCATGTTCGCGACACAAACCACATTTTTAAACGACATACAAAAGAAAATAACAAATGAAACAAACTAACTATGTACCAACAGAATCGTGTCCATAGTGATCGAAAGTAATCTCGTTTCGTAATGAATTTGTAATTACAACTCGAGGGGCCGTTTAAACAGCAAAGTTGATGTATATGCGTAGTAGCTAAGTGTCTGTTAATGTATCACAGCTGGAAATGGTCGGATACATACAGTATGCGTTTGTCTTTTAATTTGTCACAAGAATCAACTCTTTTTTAATGTATTAAATTCGTGTATAGACGCTATGATGTACTCAATCGAAAACAATGCACACAATGGAGACAAATAACATAAAAGTTTGTTACTTCTATAAATGTATTCACTGGGCTTCAATTGTGTTGTCGTGCAGTCATTGTTGAAGATAAAAAACAAGCGCGGTCATGGGCAGGCGTATGCAATAATTGTCATTTCGTGTTTGCCGTGAGTGAAAATGAAACGGAAATCAACATAGATATATGTAGCAGGATAATAATAAGCGGTGTAGTGTTTGTGCGCGTTTTTGGTACAAGTAAATGAGCGTTACTGACTGTGAGCGGAGAGATTATTAATCTAAATGGTATAAACAATAATGGAGCGAAGGAGCTGTATCAAAATTTCTATTTTTGTGCGTTTTATTGTATTCTATGGCATGAATTATTGATTTGGCGAGTCTTGTACATAATGACGTGCAAAGAAATGATTTATTGATATTCATTATAATTCCATGTTTGACATGTTCGAATTATAAACATGCATTGTAAATGAGTTTGATTGAGCTTACCGCGCACGAGAAAGAAAGTTTATATTTATTATTTTACCTAAACATGTATATTTAGAATTATTAATGAATTTATATCGAAGTAAGAAGATAATTTAATTAAAAACCATTTGATTAATGTGCGATAATAGATCATCAGTTACGTTCTCATAGTCCATAGTTTTTCTTCTCATTCCATATATTTTTGATTCGCAAGAAATCACGCGATCAAAATCCACAGCGTTTGTCAAAAATATAAGTCATGACGGTAAGAGGGGGATATGTACATCACTACTAGGACAATACATTAGATATAAATAATAAGTAAATTAAACTCTCACCGCATACTTATATATTCATATATTATACGTAATGAACAGTCAGCGCAATAATTGACATAGCTATTTATATACGCGTAAAAATTAAAAACCAATGGAAGCATTGAGTGAAAGCTTTCATTATACATACACATTTATGCAAAATGAAATATTATGTGAAGAGCAAAACTGATTTATGCGTGGTTTATCCATTATCAACAGGCTCAATCATATTCACTGAGGAAAAAATTAACGACATTTACGATTCATAGCTATACCAATTGCTCAGATAGAATAATAGTGCCGATGAAGTTTCATGTGTAAAGAAATGTTGATTTTTGCAGGTGATATACAGGCAGAATCACAAGTATAATAGTAGACATTCAAATCCAGTAAATACCCAGATAAAATCTAGTACTAAAAGTCAAATTTCATATCATGTAAATCGGCAGACATCGTAAATCGTCTACAAACGCTATCAAGTTTAATATTAATTGAAAGATCTCATCATTTATGTTTTATTATAATCTCTACCGTCAATCTTCGAACTCATTAGTGTTCATTAACGCTAATTCGCGTGGTCGCGAATAGTAATCTAAATAATAAGTTCCTGTTATGTGTAAAAGATCTATTTAGTTTAACCGAAATGGAAGAGATCATCTACGAGATTTTTACGAACGAATTTTTGCAAATTTGTGATTATAATTTTCATAATGAAAATGTAATTTGTGATTGATTAATAATTATTACGTACGTTCAACATTTAATGAAAATGTATGCTATATAGAATTATATTGTAAGTACATAATTATGCTAGATCTATTCTGATGATATTGTACTAAGTACACAAGACGAATGATTTCTCATCTCCGAATTGTGTTTCGATCCACTAGCGATATCTAAACGAATTACCATTGTAAAACAAACCAATTACGTAAGAAATAACGCACAGAATAACACATCCATCAAGAATAATACTATTGCTAAACTGTTATGCTAAGGGACGGTCTCGTCAAATGAAACTCGTGCAATTCCGTTGATGGAATCAATGCTGAAAGGAAATTTAAAAGACTAACGTTTATTAAAATTGAGCTTTTTACACATGTAAACTCTATATGTATATACAAAATATATACGGAGAGCAAACTTAAAACGAGCGACAACAAAAATAAGCGACATTAAATTGATGAACTTGAATGCTTTAAATGCGCATATTTGGATACATTTTAACGGAGAGAAACACACTAAAATCAAATAAATGAAGAAATTCATATAGTTTTAGTGTACATATATGATTTCATTTTGCAATTACCGACTTATTTAATGCTACATATGTATATGGTTTGTACAAAATTATAGAGAAGCAACATCATATGGTTGTAAGTGGAGAAAATATTATAGCATAGGTGAAATATACATTATTGTACGCAAACCATTGAAACGGATGTAATAATATTGAGCGGAGGCATGTATTTGGATTTTACATATACAAGGATAACGAGGATAACATGTTAGAGTTGTTTACATATATATAAGAAAGAAGAAATATTGTAGCGTTGTGATGGAAGCAGATAAAGTGGGCGAATGGGCGAATGGACGCGAGAATCATAGAAAAATGATTGCAGAAATGATGCTATATAGATTTTTGTCAAAGTATATACCTATATATGATGAATGAAATAAATGTTTTGCTTTGTAATTGTTTTCCTCTATTTTTCGTATATATTTACAATTTTAATCCTGCGCGATTATTAATCTTCAAATTACTAGTTTACACTTTAATAATTAGTTGTCGCGTTAAATATTGAAGATAACTTCTTCATATTCAGATCCTTGAGTTACCAAACTAAGATATGAAAGCGAATTATATAATTAGTAACCGTTTCAACTCTGTGAAATTTTTCATATTCAACAAAATCATTTGTCACGTTGGAAACGACGCATAATTGTACATAAACAAATCTGACATAACCGTCCGAAAATTGTCATCGAATTTCTGCACAAGCCGAAAGTAAGAGAACAACAGCAAAATGAACGAGAATCCATCAATAATCAGCAGCGATCAAAACAAGACGAATACGATAGAGCTGGCCAAAAATCGCATCTTTATGAATCATGTGGACCAGTATAATGCACGCCATATGGCAGAGGTATCCATCTCAAACAGATAAGCAAAAGGAAACCATGAACTATAAACACTCCGTTGCAGTATTTAACTGATCAAATGATGGGCGCAGTGCAGCAAGCGGTTGGGATGCGGGGCGAGGAAGGCGAAGACGAATCGGTACCGATTACACCAACCGCGGAGGTGATGCATCCAACCACGTCGGATAAGTACGAATGCATCGGCACGATGAAGTTCCGCTTCGGGCTGCAGAGCGAGGATATCGCCTACACGGTCAGCGAGGCCGATGATAAGGTTCTGCAGCGCGAGATATTGAGTTGCGGCTTCGTCATCTACGACATTTCGGCCGATCCGAATGAGATACCCAAAGCTCTCAAAGCATTGGAGAGTGCGTTGTGTCTTACAACCATCCAATGTACATAATTCAATTGATATTGTGTTTATAGTGATTGAGCGTGAAATCGAAAAGGTGGAGGCGATCGGCCCAAAGACATTTCAACGCTACGATCGCCAGTTTTTCTTCGTTTTGATCTCCACCATTTTGACGTGGGGCAAAACAAAGCCCATCGATAGAGTAAGCCCATCAATTCGATTCGAATGAATAAGATCAAAGTAAAACGATTTCTGTATCAAGGATGATCCGGATGTGCCCTTCACCGAAGCCGATTATCGTAAACGCAGAGCTTTGCCAAACTATGCGGAGCACATTGCATGCGAGCGCCAAGTGGTTGCCCTAGGAAAAAAGGCAAGTTTTGTTTTCTTTAAACACTTCCAGATGAGTTGAAATGATGATATTTTAGTACAAACATTGCCTAAAAACCTACGTGCTTTGCTGTGGGATACCGTACGGTTTCGAGGAGGATACGCTCTCCGTCTACTTCAAGATGGCGTGGGAGAATAAGGACTTGCCCATATTTCTACCCGGCAATAATATCATACCATTGATTCACGTTCAGGATCTGGCAAAGTACCACAAAATTATTAGTCCACTCAACAAACTATACTCATTCGCATGTTTAAACTAGAGTGGTGCATCTCGTCATCGAATTCCAACCCAAGAAGCAATACATCCTTGTGGTTGAGCAAACACCTTGTCGACTCAGCAAGATTGTGCGCGCACTGGCGAAATCAATGGGACGCGGTGTGAAAGAAATCGTCAAAGAAGAAGCATTTTTGTGTAATAACATAAAGGTTCTCCCATTGATCATTTGCATTATTTTAGAAAGAAATTACGAAAAGTGTTAATTTTGCTCCGATAGCAATCGTTGTATGATATGTTAACGATCAATTTGAAAATGGAGCCGGCAATCATATTGGACGAACTGGGACTCGAGTATCGCAGTGATCTGAATCTGGTGCAGAACATGAACCGGATTGTGGCCGAATTTCGCGAGGCGCGCAATTTGAATCCGATGCGTGTCCTTCTGCACGGCCCGATTGCCAGCGGACGCACCAGCGTGTGCATGTCGATCGTCGACTACTACGGCTTGCACTACGTGAACGTGCGGACGATGATTGATGAAACGCGTCAGGAACTTGTAATGCATACGCATTGTTTTTTAACTGATAGCTAATTACTTCTAATGTCGAATTAAAGAGAGAACAAATTGAGGCGGCACTCGAGGCAAACCGCCAAAAGGCAGAGGCTGGTGCAGCCAGCACCAAGGACGAGGACGAGGACGAGGGCGGCGAAGGCGAAGGCGAGGAGGAAGATGCCGATGCCGGACCGGATCTTGCCGACCTGCAGGAGCAGTTGGCCACCATCGAGACAACACTCGAGAACAACGACGGCATGCTGCCTGATGACTATGTCATTCGGTTAATGCGACAATTCCTAGCGAAGAATATTTGCCAAAATCAGGGCTATGTTTTGGATGCCTATCCAAAGACAATCGAACAAGTAATATGGAATGCAATGTGACTGTCTCTGGCGCTTTTTAATGTGTGCTTGTAGTGCAAGGAATTATTCGGTGCCGAAATGGGTGACTGGCCGGGCGGCGGCGCTGGCGGCGGCGCCGACGAAGGTATGGACGAGGAAGAGCCCGGCGCCTCCACCGGCGGGCGCAGTATCACGCCCACGTACATCATATCGCTGCAAGCAACCGACGACTATCTCACCGAAATTATGATGAGTTTACCCGAGAAACTCATCCAAGTACTTATTCATCTTAATGATTATTTTGCCAATTAACCCACATACTTACCTTTGCTTCAGGGAACGCTCTACGAGGAGGAGAACATGCTGCGCCGGCTGAAGCAGTTCCACGAGAACAACACCGAGGACAACACGCTGCTCAACTTCTTTGACGAGCACGAAATCCATCCGAACACCATCAATGTGATGACGATGCATCAGAACCAAGTGGCGCTGTTTGAGAAGGTGCGCGAGCTGCTTGGTCCAATCATCGGCTTTGAGCAGTCCATCGAAGAGCGGGAACGCCTTTTGCGTTGCCGCGAAGAGGCCGAGGAGCTGCTCGCCGAGCAGGCGGGCATCGAACAGCAGGTAAGCAAGCGATTTGTGAATGCGCCCATGACATCCGCCCACCATTCGTTTCGCGTCCGCGCCCAATAGCTGCTGGAGCATCACGCGCTCAAGGACTACGAGCAGAAAATGGAGGAACGCATCGCCATTCTCAACGAGCTGCAAAAGGAGGAGGAGAAACTGCTGACCGTCCAATGCGAGCCGCTGCGCAACTACCTGATGACGTACGTATTCCCCACGCTCACGCAGGGCCTGCTCGAGGTGGCGCGAATCAAGCCGGACGATCCGGTCGACTATCTCGCCGAATACCTCTTCAAATACAATCCGGAGGGTAAGATGTTTGATCCGACGTACACGCGTCGCGGCGAGTTGATTCAGACCGAGACCAAAGATATCTTCATCAAGAAGTCCAAGATCAAGAAGCTCGAGCAGGAATGCGGTAAATGATGATGTTGCTCGCGCACATTTGAAGTAAATTTATATTTTTTTATATATATACTTTTATTAATTTCTTTTGCATGTTGTATTTATTCCATCATGTATTTATAGTATATATTTTAAATAAACTATACTAATTATAATCATCACCATAGTTGTAATATATATTAATTTTTAATAATTAGTGATAATACAATTTGTAGTAAACTATGTTTACAATCATCATATTTTGACTATTTGTTGTTGAATTTCATTTATCGGGACTGATCACTTAAAAGTGCGCATTTTTTATTTGTTCTGTTACAATCTCTTCGGTAAGTTATTTTATTTAGTTAACTTCTTGTAATGCTGATTAATAAATTGAACTACTAAAGAAGATTGAGACGATGGTATTGTTTTCTTTTTTTTTTATGTACTGATAAGTCAAAATCATCACCGTTTTTCTTTTTCGCATCACGTTTACATGTACATACATTACTTATATGTTCGCATTTTTTAAAGTTCCGACGAGCTATGGTAGTTTTATTACAATTGCATCTCATCTCATTCTGCATCCACCAATCGATGTGCGCCTCTCTTCGGACATCATCATAATAAATCGAGATGTGTATATAAATTTAATTCATCACATTGAAACCAATGCCTATACATATCATTATTGCAAAATCATCATCAATTTGATATGAATGTTTTCACACACGAGCCGAAGCGGCAACAACATCGATTGGTAATGCGCAACATTGTTGCAGCGTAAAGGCGGTGCACCAACTATATGGAATTGACGCTCGTCCTTTCAAGCGGCTTTGTCGATTTCGATAATTTCACTGCTCTTCAGCCACGACATTTTTTATAACATCGCATCGTACACAAAATCATCTACGCGATTACAGCCGTCTAATAAATATAGTTAGCGTAGTGTATCATCAAAAAATGTCAAAAACGCAGTTGTTTGCCTTCGGTGATTTTACTTGTATTTGTCTTTGTATGTATTCGTATCGTGATCCGTTTTGTTAGGAAACAAGTTTGCATATCGATTCTATTGGACATGTACTTAATACAAATTATAAACACATTGTTGTGTGGTTGGGTAGGTGAGAGGTAAGTATTCGTAAATCGGAGGGGTATAAATTACAATAAAAAACGTCACAATTGGAAGATTCTTGCAAACAATCGTTTTGGTTAACCACTTTCCTTATCTATCTCTTCGCCTCTCACGTGGTAGGTAAGTAATTATTTGTTTGCTCGCATTTCAAGTAGAACGCAAACGTTTCGTTAATATACAATAAATAAATTACTTAGTCGATTTGAAAATATCTTCTTTTGTTTCTCTTCTCCTCTCGTTTCCTGAATTATTAGTAGTTTTTTTTAATTTGCCTCTATCGCGCAGAGTGCGTTGCACGATTCATCCACAAGTGTGTGTGTGTGTGTGTGTAATAATGTGTTTCTGTATGCATGCATAGTAATTTTATTCTCTTCTTGCTTTTGACACTATGTACATCTTAAATATATAGAGGCTTCGTTTTTCGCATTATGCATTGGTTAAACATTTGAATCAACTACCTATCAATTGATGTTGAATCGTTTTTTTCTTCTAAGTTGGAAACAAATACGTCGAAAATGAATGCCGCAGACGAGTTTGTAGTGTTTGTCGCGCCTCTCGCATTTTCGGCAATTTGGTGTGCGTCGCGTTTACCTTACAGCAAAAGTTTTTCTCCACATTTAACATTTTCCTCTTTGTACGCGTGCGTGTGTGTAAAGGAGGTGTGTGTGTATTCAGAGTGCTTTTCTTGTGAGAGTATCAAGTGTGTTTTGGGTCCGTGTACGCCATTTATAACATGCCATCCATTCGCATCATCATTATCAAATTCAACAAATATAACAATATCATAACGTGTTCAATTTTAACGTGTAACATTTTGAAGAGGAACAGAGAGTGGAGTGAGTGAAGATTACAGAAAGTGTATGCAACAAAGGCGGATGAGTGAGCGAGATCCGGCTTGCCTACTACCAACTCTACGCGTAATTTCCGAATTGCGAAGTGATATCTAATCAATATTCAACGTACACATCAAAAACCGCCTATTCTAATTCATCATTCATCGCATCGTAATTGCTTCATTTTCGACATATTCTCTTCATATTTATTACATTATTTATATTTATTACCTAGTAGAACGTTGGAAAATTGTTATAAAAATCTCACTCGTACGCAATAATATATGACCGCGCCGCGTCTTCGCTTTGTCCCTAATGGAAATTAACCGAACACTAAAGCAACTGCTGAATAGTAATGAATAATTAATCAGTGGCAATTGATACTTCAAGCGATACTGCAAACTAAATCTAAGATTATTTCGTTGTTGATTTATTTATTCCAATCGGTTTTGGTTTGCGAAGGAAGCCACCCCCGTCGTGTAGAGCTGGTAGTGCGTTAAACAATTCAGTCACTCATCTTTTTTCACATCGAACCGAAATTAAGCTTTTTCATGTCTCATATGTTTTTTTGTCATTCGTATAGTTCATGTGTTATTTGCTTTTTGATCGTGTTGGTTTTTTGTCTGATGTTGTTTGCAAAATACGTACGAATTGAAAACTGCATAGAATTAAAGACTGCGATTGCAACAACGCGCGGGAATCCTCATCGTTGCTGCAATCGAATCCGTTCATTTATATATTATTTAGATACATAGATAGATATCGTACGAATATAATGTGTTTCGATAACGTAGAGAGATTTTTTTTGCATTTTCTTATATTCAACTCATCTTTTTTCATCATCATCATCATCATATTTAAATAACGTCTATGTTTTGCTTTATTATGTTTTTTTGCATAATTATTATCCTTAGATATTTACTAATGAGAAATGCTAAGCAACATTGAGAAATCGAAATCGTAATCGTAACTCATCTCCACTTGCATCATCATTCGGTGTAATTCTTAATCTGCTTGATTCGTTTTGTACGTAATTGAAATTCCGTTTCATTCGTCATGGTATTTTGAATGAAATCTGTAAGTAGGTATACTCTTTACAATTTTTATACGAATATAGATAATATGCAATAATATTAATTTTGCATAATCTCATTTCGGTTGCGTTTATTTGAAAAACTAAAAACTGTAAATTTGCCGATGTAGTTACTGATAATAATTGTCGTACAATATACTAAATCGAATATACAAGTGCGAGAGAGAATAATGAGAGATAAAAGATTTATGTTTTTACACTTTTTTTGCTTTTTTCATTTTTAATTGGATCTTTTGTTGTTTTTT
>JARJDR010011963.1:0-14183 GCA_030264135.1 Myllaena sp. GC000078 | reverse complement strand
TGCACTCATATCTATCGGAAAAGTCCACTAGAATTTTCTACGGCTAGTCCGAGATTCGAACCAGCGACCAGTGAGTTAGCAGTTACTCGGCTTTACCCACTCGGCCACCTTGCCGCTAAATCGATGCATTTGTTTAAAATCATTTACTATTCATAGTGTTATGAATCACATCCTGTATGCAAGCAGGGGGCACCTTGCGCGCGCGCGCGCGCGAACGAAATTGAATTGAATAAGAAGCTTTTCAGCGCGCAAGCACTAAAAGGATGCCCGGGCGAGCGCGCTTTGGCGTATAATATGCGCGCGAACCTGTAGCCCGTACCCTTTGCCAGCCGGGCATCGGCAAACGTGGACGCGATGCAGGACGCGGCGAAGCCATTGTGCGCACCTTTCAAATCGTATTTCATTCGCATTCTCCTTTTGCGCATAACCCTCGATTGAAATTGAAATATATACCTACAAACTTGTATTATCAAAATGCGTTTGAAGCGCAATTAAAGTTCTGCTTATTCGAAGCTAGAAAAATTCTTACGAAAATCGAATTTTGCAAGCTAGTGACTTCTAGGGGTGATCGCCGCCATTGCCATCGCTAACGCATCATTATTGCTTTCCGAGCAGCTAATTTCCGGTTCGCATTGTACACAACATCGACGCCGATATCAACGAACGATGCGTTGGCGTCGTCTTGCCTATTGTCGCCCCCCCAAAAAGCTCGCGCGCTCGCCCCACCTTCCATTACGGCGGACTAATGGTCGTTAGTTACTTCCGGCCACCTTTCAACGCTCCGATGAAAAATGCACAAAACGAGATCGTTTTTTTTTTGGCAGTTGCCTTTAAATTAGAGTTATTTGCGATCAAATTGTTTTGTGAAATAAACCAATAATCTTCTATACCTAATAACCTGTCAGCGGGTAGAATTGAATCAACTCCAATTGCATTTGGCTGGCACAAATCGATATCGTGCGCCATTTCCGGTCGAAATCAGATGGTTGTCGTCAATGTTTTCACATCGTCATTGGTAGATCAAACGAATTGACCGAAAGCGGCTTATCCTTCCTCCCTTCCCCGGTCTTTTTTCCTTGGCTCTGGAGAATACGAGTATAAAAATTTCATTTTTGAAAATAACAGGACAATATAAATTCAATGCCTTCCATCATCTACAGCATTTGCGAGAGATGGAGTGCACACATATGTGTGTAGGTGAAAACGATGTGAGGGATGGTTGGTTGAGAGAGGGAAGAGATCGATGACATAATAATAAAGCATGCATGCGCAACAGCCGTCCGTCCATCCTTTCAACATCCGTTCGTTTTATTATCCGCTATTCTGCGCGGATGCCTTCTTATCGCGACGAAACCACCGATATTTTATTTCTTCTTCTTTTCGCTTTTCCTTTTTTTGCTGCCTGCGCGCCAATATCAATTTTTGTCGGAATGACGTGCTGATTTTGTCCTGCGCCCGCACGCCATTCAATTTTCGGACATATTCTCTTCGCTCGCAAAGGAGAGGAGAGATCTTTTGACGTTCTGTATAGGTACACACTCGACTGGATCGCATGATATATAGTTAGGCATTGTTGAAAAAGGAAATACATTAGTTTTGTGCGGATTACGCGCGAACCTCTTTTTCCAAAAACCATATATTTCAGGCGTGCGCAATTATTTCGATTTTAAACGCTCGTATTTCAACTGCAAACGCATTTAATTCCCGGTCCGTTCGTTCGTTTCTTCCTCGTGAAATGGATGTTTGAAAGTGGTCGCGAACAGATTATGAAATGAAGAAATGCGAAGCGTGGGCGGAATGGGAATGCGTCCGCACCCCGCGACTCTCTCTCAGTCGACGGACGACGACTGTAAAGGGAGACGGGGAAACTCTAAAGAATATAAAATATAAATTATGTAGTGTAGCCGAATGAACGAACGTGCGCCGGCGCAAGGATGTGGCGTATTGAAAGGATTTAGCGAAAGCCTGAGATTTGTCTAAATCTTGGCCCGCGCGCTGCCCCTACAAGGCAGCGCGCTTGGCATTTATGAAATTTATAAGCAGCGCGCGGTTTGTGGAGTCGACTCAGCGATATTACAGCGCCCCCCGCTGCGTATGTTTTAAAGATGTCGTACTGCAGGACTGTAATAGACTTGCGTTGCAATTGCATGCAATGACGGATTTGCAGCAATTCGTTACAAACGTTCTCGTTGTGCCCTTTGTGGGGTGAATTTAATTCACGATCAAATTGAAAATGCTTTAAGTGGCACAGAAAGAATGCTTAAACAACACAGGGATGCGTTTAACAACTATCATTATCGTTTGTATGATATACAACAACATTTTGTGTTGCCCGTGTGCAATTTGGCTGAATTTAAACATTTTGCACTGGCGCGTTCTCTAATTAAAAGCATTCGACCAGCGAGCAGTGCAAAAGCTACAAAACACTAATCGCGCACGAAACGGAAGCAACAAGAAGAATCGCTCCATTGGTATTACGGAGTGAACGAAGCCGACGCGACGCCAACGACGACGACGCAAAACGAAATGTCCGCATTATGGGAACGCTGAGCGGACGCGGTTGGGAACGAACGTCCGCAGAGATCAGCGAGGCGAAATTAATTTCTATAATCGTGCATGTCCTACATGTCAGCGAACAATGCACGTCAACGCTACCCGCTAACCGCTTGCCGTTTGTGTGTTGTAGAAAAAACGTTTATGCGAAAAATTATATGCAAATGTTATTTCAAATTAAAAATATATGTCATTATTTGTACATATTAATCAGCCGCATAATAGAATTTACGCTAGAATGAAATATTGCTTAACCAACGTATAAAATATACTTTAATAATAAAAACTGTTCATGGAAAGGAATACATTAAATCCTCGCAAAGATTACGAGCGTTTTCAGGACCAAGACCTAATTTCGTGCGGCGCAAAACTATTATTGCGATTCGGATTAATTGTACCAAACCAGAGTTTTTATTTTCGTAATTTTACACGCGTCAAGTTAATAATGCATGCCGAAAACCGGCATCAAGAAAATGCATGAATAATTCAGAAATCATAAATTAACTTTCGGTTAGCTTCTTCATCAGATTAGAGGCGGCAAAAATTCTCGAGTGCGAAACCCATTAAAATTTCGCACGAAACCTTGTTAATAACGCATTTTCGGGCGGTAGGCGCCGGAAGTACACACCCAGCAACAATTTCGCAAATTATAAATCACCACATACAGCGCGGCGCCCTTCATTCCGCCAGCCAGCGTTCTGCGTTTTCATCGCGCGACGGGGGGCGGGCGGGAAACAAATTTTCCAACGGCCGCGCTACTGCCGCCAACCGCTGGTGATGCTGATGCTGATGCTGCTGGTGGTAGTGTACTACATATATCTCGTGCTCATCCGCTTGCCTTGTTTCCCGGGGGCTCATCATCCACCACTGCGCTCATATTTTTTCGGTATGCGGGTGTTTGTGTGTGCTCGTTAACGCCGGCGGGCGGCAGAAAGAAAAAACACGTCCGACTAGGAGAGAGGATGTATGCGGTAATTAAATCGCGCAGCAGCTACAGCAACAGCAACGCCAGCGCAATTCGAAAAGGGGTGTTTGGGTTTGGGTTGCGCAACGCAACACACAACACGTGTGCACATCCTGGACGCAAGGACGATGTTTCTACATTTGCAACGCTGAGGATTTCTTCACCGCTGTCGGTTAAATAATCTCCAACTAGGCGTGAAATTAGATGATAAACCCCTTCTTCAGAATCATAATGCGCAATCACTGAAATAACACCTACAAACATTGACTGGTTGGATAATTGTTATCTGAGTACGAAAATAGTGGGAAAACAAACCGCATGTGATGTTTTGACTGTAGATTTAATTCAATCCTGCTTGCTCTTTTCACTCGGCGAAATGATATGCAAATTCCTTGAATTGTAATGATGTCTGTGATGTGGTGATGAGTGGCGCAAATCGGGATTGCGGCCAAGGGTCATTTTAACACAGTCATTAGCCGCGTATGTGAAAATCTTTATTCTGCGCGCAACGCGTGCACTTCCGGCGTGTTCATCAACACCCACTCATGACGGCAGGAGGTCTTGGCGGCGACGTTTGTTGGTTTTTGGTGTTGAATTACGACGTGCTTTCATTGTATTAGCGCGCACGTCTACCGTTCGTCATTTGCATAAAATATACGCGCCATCCATCCAATCCCACCCCTAATCCGCACACATTTCTACGCGCGCTCGCTAGCGGTGGGTGGATATGTGTGTATAATTCACTCAAGGACCTTGCACAGGAATACCTTCGCAAGTTGGTAAAGTTTGCAATCGTCGGCGGTAACCAAATTACACGCCCTAAGCGCCAAGTTTGACATGCATTATTAATCGTATTGGTAATGATAGCTTTTTGGTTTTGCTTGCGCGATTGTTGCAGATTCCATGCAGGCGCTGTGCAAGAACCACTTCCTGCAGCAGCTGTACCGGAAGATCGACGGTGCCGTGCTGTGGTCGCAGAACGAGCGCAATCTCGACTGCATCATCACGTTCCAGACGCACTCGATCCTGCAGCGCTTTATGCTGCGCTTTGACTTTCTGCAATTGGATTGCAATGATCACCTGTACATCTACGATGGCGCGCACGCAGTGGGCACCTACAAGGTACGGATTTACGCAATGAAGAGGAAAAAGGTCGCAAAGGACTCTCGATGGTCTCGAAGGGAGCGGCGAATATTTCCAATAATGGTTTAATAAAAACTTTGCCGACTTCACTTTGACTTTTTCTTCTTTTTCTTATTCTTCTTCGATTGCATTTGATAACAAACTTGGTTTTTCTTTCTCAGTTTGACCTCTCCTGTCGCAACACGAAGCAGACGCTCGGCGCGATGTTCACGCGCACCAATTACGTGACGCTCAAGTACGTTACGGACAACTGGGGCACCGATTCGAACGGCTTCAAGCTTGTTATCACAGCTGTTAAGGATCCGAGTGAGTATATTGCGTTTTCCTACGCGCGTGTCGGTTTTCCAACCCTTGGGAAAGAGATCACTCTTTTCGCATATGGCGCATATGGTCGTCTTTTTATTTTTCCCCCTCCGGCCGAAGATTAAAATCATGCGTTTGATACGTATTCGATTGAGTAATTATATGCTTACTTAAAACAATCAATTCCAACTCTCTCATGGGTGGTAACTTCCGACTACCTTCCCCCGACGACTACCCTTCATGTATGCGATGCTAAAAGCATCTTCTCATGACTGGTAAAGGAAGTGTCGTGCCTCAAAGGAATTATTTATCGCCCCGGTGCGGCGCCGGTGGTGGGCAAGGCGTGTATAACCATATTACTATCAATTTAGTGTGTGATGCCCTGGCGCTGGCGCCGGTAAGGGGTTTGGGGGGATGGTCCACGTGACACCATAAGAAAGTGATCGCATCGATAATTTCAATTTGGCATCAATTTCCTTTGTCCTAATTGCTACTCGCCGGCGCGGCACGGCGCATAGACTATACAATTTACAGCGTCTCGGCGCTCCGTTCCTTCTTCATATCGTTGCGCCGTGCTGCGAATTAGCTGGTGGCGCCCGCCCGCGCGCGTTCCTCTCGGCTGCTCCTTCAGGAGCGGATCAATAAAGACGACACGCGCTTCATTGCCTCCGCTGCCGCCAACTTAGATTGTTAACCCAATAATAAACCGTATTGTGCGCCCTCGTCAACATCAAATACACATACCTTCTTCCCTCCATCCCTCCCACGCCACCGCACGCGGTCGGGATGCGGATGCGGAAAACGTCGAACCGCACCATTAATTAATCTGGCGGCGACGAGAGCGGTGGGCGGGCGAATATTGTCAATAAATACGCGGCCTAGGGTGGGCCTAGGGTGAACGAGGCGTAATAATGACGCCCCGACCGCGCAACCTGTGCAAACAGGTGCAGAAGATGAAGAAGGTGTTCCTTCGCTTGAGGGTTGAGCGCGCGAATTGTTTACAGAGCACGCATGCGGTGAGTTTCGCTGCAATCTGCGCGAGTTTTGCATCGCCAATGATCTGATCTGCGATGGTATTAATCACTGCGCTGATGGTTCTGATGAAGTGTCCAGCACGCTCTGTCAAAGTACGTCTATCTCTTTGCATCCCTTGTACGTGTTGCGAGAATGGGTGTTTTTGCTGTTTTCAGATAGCGACACGGGCACCATTCTCGGCCTGGAGATGACCTGGTTTGTGGTGGTCATTGTCAGCACGCTGTTGGTGCTGCTCGTCTTCATCGTGGCGATTTCGATATGCCTCTGCAAGAAGGGTCTTGGCGGTCGGAACAATGTCCAACAGCAGAACTACTCGCGTAAGACAACCCTTTAGAGAGGGTGTTTAGGGGGTTAAATTCCAATGGATTGGTTACAGTGCAACAGATGTACGGGGGATCCAATGGTGCAATGAAGCAGGGATCCATGACGACGATACCCAGCGCGCTCGGCGGCGGCGGCGGTGGGATGGGAATGATGGGCAATCCGGGAAACTGGTGCCACCCTGCGGGCCCACTAGGGTTCCGAATCAGCACGCCGGCCCGGGTCCGCCTCTACTGCCAGGCAAAGTGAGACACGCGCCCGTTAACGGGGACGCCGACCTCGTCTCGCAGAGCCAGAAGGACGAATGGTTTGTCTAGCAGCAGGTAAGCGCCACACACACACACTCTACTTTTTCTCCAGCTGAGTCTAGGTGGGTTTCTGACACTGTTGGTGGTGATTTGTTGGGCGCAGAGGCCACCGATGAACCGGCAGCCTGCAGGGTGTAGCAAGCCGGAGCGTAGAACCCAACGCTACCGGCGACATCAACATCAACCAACCAACCAACGCGCCAACCACCAACGCGGCACGTGTGAGTTTACAAGACATTTTCTTTGCCAAACTATATACAGGTCAACACTTAAGAAGTGAGTGCGCGCGCGCAAAACCTTTTGGTAGCAAATTGTGTGTGTGTGTGTGTATTGTACATGTTTGTATACTTCCTAGTAATGTCGCAAAACATTGTGTTCTCTTTTCTCACTACCGGCGATTTGCCGAACGATTTATTAATACAATTCTTGAATACATATTACGTAAGAGTAAGCAAACGTAATAACGTGAGGTGAGAAACGAATCATTTTTCGATGTTTTTACATACCAAAGAACTCTAAGAACAAGAAACGATTGGCAGCAGAATTAAATACATTCTCGAATTTAGTAAAAAAAAGTAACCGATTGACATATCAAACTCCTGGATTATTTACAATTTACCACCCACTGGCAAAGCAATACCACTTATCAACCACCAAGTATAATAGATACTTATCAGAAATGATTAGGGAGTTTATCAACCCGAATGAAAGAAGTTATTTCATACATATCCTCCACCAGAACCTTTTTCACAATGTCGAGTTTTATCTTTTTAACAAAGTCACGTCGTGTAAAAGAAAACGTAAGATCGAGACAAATAACCACAAGATGAATAATATGATAATATCATACGATGATGATGATGTGTGTCAGACAATATTCTATCTTAAATATCATAAAATACATATAAAATTGAGATTGAAATGATTGATGAATGCGATTCGAAGATTCGAAGCAAACAAAGTGTTTTTTCAGTCCATTATGCTTTTGAAAAAAGTATTCAGAGAATTTTACACGAGACATTTTCGAATTTGGTAGCAATTCGAGATCTTATTTAGATTCGTAGTTGAATTAACTAACATATTACGATTTACGATATTTGCGTTTATTGTTGCAATCAGAGCAGAGCATTTTATGGCATTAACCTAATAAGTACTAATTCATTCCTTCTCCTAACATCCAAAATCCAAAATCCTATCTGCGCAACCTATCTTCCAATATTACAACTTTTCACACTTTCATACTAAATATATTATTAATTAACTGATAGGATATCCGAACATAACAAGCATACATATTATAAAAAAATACATATTATTGACTTAGAACAAAAAGAAAACTTATTATGAGTAAATTAAAATAATAAATAAATGAAGAGATGCAATTTATACACATTAGCAAAAACATTTTAAGAACACATTATGCAATTGATTTATAATCTATTAATGGTTGAAATAGCACGGGTTAAATATGTTGGTTAAAGTTTTTTCCGTTTGGATAATTTACGCATTGTCCTTTCGTGCCACTAAATTAATCCTGGCAATTGGAAAGCCCGGTGATGAGATTAATGCCGAATGATAGGCCGGAAATAATACAAGCGCGAGATAATAAATAACACAAACGACTTAAATTCGCAAACAAAAGGACATTGTTTATAAATTGCAATTCATATGAATACCGGGCCGAAAACTACGCGGGCGCCTGTGCGGGCGGGCGAGCGGTTGACATAATATTATGAATACGCAAATAGCATCCACTCACACAACGTGTACCAACATACATTGTTGGTAATAAATCATGCTGGCTAATGAATATATAAATAAAAGCCGCGCGCCGCATATACAATCCGCGACTGATAATAAATTTAAATTGGGCCGAAAGGGGTCCATGATGATCTCGATGATTATTGTTATCCCGCATGTAAGCCACCCACCACTATTCGCATTGGTGCCTCGTTGAAAATGATTACAAATGTAAAATGTACAAAAGCAAAGAAATAAGTAAATCAACAGTCTATGTTTTTGTAGATAGGCAGAGAATAATATTTGTGGTGGGAAAATTGTACATTTGCTAAATTTAATTAAATCCGAGTTCAATTTGCATCTAATTAGTGCGTTGGTCGCGCGCCGCTGAATTATGCGCGAAGCGATTACGCGACGCGTGCGCATTAATATCGCCAACGCGGCGAATAGTGCGTGGCAAAGTAACCGCATTTTGCGTGGCGGTGGCGGCAACGGAAAGAGCAGCGACTATGATTTACACCGTTTGCGATTGTATGCTATTTGCATTATTACACTGTTTACCCTCCACCCTCCCCCAGTGCGCGCAAATCGCATCGTTTTGTTGTCGTTTCCTAGTCCAATACCTAAAACTAAACGTAAAAAACTGTACGCACACGTTTTTACCATTAGGTCATTAGATATCATTTCTAAAATAATTGTTACGATTGACTTACTTAAGTAAATTAATTTAGTAAATTGCGTGCTTATTGAAATTTAGACGATTGACATGGGGATAGGATCTAAACAAATACTTAGCGATTGAATCCAATGCGAAGACCACTTATTTGTAATACCGACTAATCTCAAGCGTAAGCGTAGGCGTTAGGGTGTGTATTACCTACCACATACTTACTAAATTCTAACAATATCTAATTGATAGTACATACGAGTAAGTAACAATAACGAAGGTGTATTATGTACGAACGAATGGCGTAAACAATACTTGGTAAACTGTAGTGTTTTATACGTACAGGGTAACAACAACAAAAATCAGACCGATTAATTATTATTAATCGTATTAGGCGTGCATTGACACAGCAGCCAATTTGCATAAAGCTGGTGTATAAATAACGAAATCTAATATATTAAGAACTGCGTGTGTTGTGCGGTGATTGCCGATGATTGCGTATACGTATGATACTTACTCAGTCTCTTTTTGGACGATGTGTGGAGCGAAGCAAATGCTAATTACTTGCTTTTTGCCGCGACACTAGCTTTAGCGCGTTACGTACTTATACTCATTACTCATATGATTGCTGTGGTCAACGGGATGTGTTCAGTTGAGTTTTTGCAAAGTTGATTTTCTCGTTTTCTAATATACGGAGCCATCAATCGTACAGAAGAATTATTGCAATTCCGATCTAAACAATAATTAAACCTTCAACAACCCAACACGGTCCTCTTAGAATACATTCAAAGAAATACAATAATTGCTTTCGTAAACAAATGTTCTTGTAAATTCTAATAGATGAATTTTATTATATATTGAAATTATGGTAGTGGAAACTTGTAGAACAACAACGTCAGACGAAAAACAAGGAGGGGAAGACGAAGAAGAAGAGGTGAAGGGCATGTGGATGTATAAGCGCAACACTTAAGTAATTGACATGATGATATATAGTATATATAATGATAAATAAATACATAGTGGTAAAATTATAGGTGAATATTATGATGTTATGAATATTATTATGATAAACGACACTTTGTACTGAGCGTATTATTATGTATCGTGTGTATTATACCTTGGAAATCATTCTGAGCGTCGCACTACGTTTGTTACTCGCTTGTGTTCTGCCGTATTCGCGATCAATCAATACACACAATCAATAGTAGCGATTTTCTTGCGTTTTGCCTACTAGCGAAATTGATAGGTAGATTTCGGTTTATATCGCACATGATCACAACCCATATTCACACACCATCCACAGCCATTGATTGCAAATACACTCATACATTAAATAAACGTAAATAATGAGGAAATTAGTACGTAATTTTAGCGCATTACATAATAAATACAATAAATAACAAATGGATATATACATACATACATGCATACTGTATTAAGATTAATAAATTTAATATAAATTAATAAATGGGGTAAGAATTCTAACACTGCTGGGTGGAATTTTGCGATATACAAAAAGCATTTGACTAACTAAACACGAAATTCGAGCGTAAACAAATAAAGTGTACAATTGTATTTATTGTATGATAAATGTGTCAATAGATAATGATGATGAAAATATGCCAGAGGTAAGGAATGACATCATAAAAGAGAGGGAAATGCAAATTGATGAAAATAACGAAAAGTGATTGGACGAAGAATGATTGGAATACAAATATTGATATGATTACGATGTAAACGAGTGGGAAAACAAGCCCGAAAAAGATCAGAGGAGGAAGTATTGAACAGACAATTTCTGAAATTGTGAACGTAACCGTACGTACGCTAATAAAAAAAACTTGGAAAAATATGCTTCAATCTACTTGCTGATATCCAATTTATTTCCAGGGCGATGACGGTGAATAATTTGTAAATAATAAATGATTCATACGGAGGCGAATAAAATTTTGCAAACTTTGCGCCGCGCGCCCTTTGGGCTTAAGTGAGCTTTGCAAGTTGCCTAAGTTGCTGGCGACTTAAACAACTCTCCAACCGGAACTGCCGCCATAAAGCCCTTCAACTTTATCCGATGTCGCGCAAGTTTACAGCCCCACTTTAAATTCAAAACCTAGGTTATGTTACATTGGTTTTGTTCACGCTGAGCAAATCCAAAACTAGTCAGTCACTCGTGAATTCATTTACCGAAATTAACTCTTCTCTTCGCGCCGCTCTTCGTCTGTTGCGGCCGACACGCGAGTAGCCCACTCATGCTACGCACGCTACGCAAGTTCAAGCAGCTCTTGGGATGCTGGGCACACGCGGATGTGAGTGACTCAGTGAGCGGCGGGCGGCTCAGTTGATCGCGTGCGTTTGGTGCGCGTGCACCAACAATCCTACCTGCGCGTGTGCGCTGTAAAGTAAAACACGTGCTGCGCGACCGACCCCCGACTCTCGGATTTCTCTTCGGACGAAGCGCAACAAGTGCAAGAGTGCTAAACTGGTGGCGTTTTAGAATCGAATTGGTGGCGTAATTTATATGTGGAATACTGTTCGCGCATTGACTTGACGGCCGTCGCATCATCCATGTCGCAGAAATAAAAGCGAGCTCGCTCGCGCGCGCACCGAGCGAAGAAGCAGTTGAACACGCGAGAAGATGCGGTGGTCGGCGTGCATCGGTGCATCGTTGCTGCTCGCGCTGCTGCGGCCCGCTGGATATGGAAACAATGTGGAATGCGCACGCGTTCGCCATCAGTCGCCGTCGCCCAAGCAAGGTAAGTACCGACGTTCCAGAGCACCACCGTCCGTTTCTATGACGGAAATATTGTGTGCATTGCATCCACATCCATATTGTGAATACTATGGTCCCGTTCAATCCGCTTCGTGCAAAATGAAATTATTGAAATCAATTCCAGAATATGGGAAAAGAAATAGTATATCGATAACCATAAAATTACCAACATTGCATTAAATGCGGACGATTACATTACATACATGGCATCGATTTGTATTCGCTTACGTTTATTTTTACGATTATTTAACGATTATTTTATTGCCGGTGTGCTCTTCGGCCACATGCCCTTTGCGCTCCGGCGTGGCGGTATTGACAACTTGATGTGTCGATATGCGTTTCGAAATCGTAAATCGGAGAAGAAATGCACATTTGAATTTATTGGCGCGACCGGACGGGATTTTCTATGATACTGTGTGCTTTCTTTGCGCCATCCTTCGATCTTTTATCGAAATATTTGCACAGCGAATGCGCGAACGGAACGGTCGGCAATGAGATTAAAAATAGTCGCCTCTGGGTGGGCGGCGAGTCAGCGACGGAAGAAAGCGTGGTCGGACATAAAATTCACAAACAATAATAAAATTCACGATCACGTCCGTGAACCCAGCGTCCAGCATCCCTCCGCCAGATGTTTATGCATAAGCGAAGTGTAAATACAAATATTGTGCGTGCAAATAACGGCCGAAGGGCTGGTCAAGCGTGTGATTATTACCCAGAAAGGACCCCGTCCGTCACCCCGAAGGTGTTTAACTCACCACCCGCTACGTAGTTCAATTCTGTAATCCTAATGGTAGTACATACAACTCTCAAAAAAAAACTACAAAGTGACTAATTTGTTATGAACATTACCATGTTTGGTGGGCGCCTCCCCATTGGATGCTCATTACGCGAAACATTCAAAACTCCCGAGTTTTCCAGTTGAAATTCCACGAAAACCCAAGTCATCGACTTTAACTAGGCTTACGCCGCGCCGGAGCGACAGCCAGCCGCATGCGGCCGTTAACTCGAATAACAAACGCGCTTTCTCGCGCGCGCGCATCTATAATGTAATACGGGCGTGATGGAAATTTTCCGAGCCTCGCGCAAACTTTTCAATTGACAGGGAGGCCGCTTCGTAATTGAACATTTCCCAGCTACCGGTAGGAACAATGGCAACTTGTTGGCGCTGTCGAATTTGACTTATTTCATCTGCGCGCGAAAGTAATATTAATTAAAATATTTCTCGTAACATTTTTCTTTCTAATAATTCGTGATTCGCTTCAATCCGATCGCGGAAGAAGATGATGACGCTCAGTCATCACTCTCAAATCGTTACGCACACGCGATATGCTGATGATCACGCACCCAAGAAGACCCACGCGCACAGGTGTGAATTCGCAAAATGCAAAAAACACGCCCACGCTCACACGCCCGATCGTAAGGATGCGATTTTATTTTCAAATTTAATCAACTCGCGGAATACATGCCGAAATCAGCCCATATTGGGCGTCATTGCATTTCGAGGTGGGCCGTGCACAACGCACAACATCAATATTTGCTGTTTGCATAAATGCATGACTGTTGACACACAATACGCATATATTTTCAGCGCGCGCGCGTTCGCGCACCAAGTGGAAGAGAGTGAGCGCGCGGAGCTATTTTACGTGTTAATATTTACGCCCGAAAACGCCCGAGCTTCCACCTGCGCGCAATATGCAAATAAATATGCAAATCACCTCTTCCGTGTGCCACGTGTGTGTGTATGTGTGTATTTGGCTCGGGTGGCGTATGCGGCGGTGGTGCATTGTGCCATGCAGCAGCAGCAGCATCCGCCGAATGCCGTGGCATATTATCCTATTCGGATGCATATGAATATTACACTAATATCGTGCGTGTCTGTAGTGGCGGCGCGGCGTGGCGCGGCGCCCAGAGGTGCACAGATGTGAATGAAATTTGCATTTGCTGGATTTCCGACCCATCGCATCTGCCTACGAGGTTCTCCTTGCCATTGTGTGCAATGCATGATTGTTGTTGTTGTTGTTGTTGTCATGTAGTAATAAGATTGCGAAGGTGTCTCATATAATCATGTGCGAAGTGGGACATTTCATAAAATTTAAGGATATATTTTGCTAAGGTGAAGTGTGGTAAAATCGAAGTGGTTTTTGCTAAATTCAACTTTAACATTATAGATTTTTTATTATGTTTGAAATATTTGTCGTAAATTGCAGTTAATTCTCTATAATTTCCATTAACAGAAATCACAATTTAATTTGAATAGATTATCTTTATTCACAGATTAAAAAGACGTGACAGGTGATGCGAACGCCCCCTGAGAATGGGGCAATGTCGTTAGTGGTCAATTAAAACTAATTAAAAGCTTTATTCTCACATTACGATACCAAA